>JADBJO010000806.1:82500-90000 GCA_016801955.1 Conus betulinus | reverse complement strand
ATACTGCTTTTATCAGAATAAACTACGCAAACCCCTTTGCAGGTAAGAAAAAACATGTTTAGATCACTTTGTCAACACCTCAAAAAAAAAAAAAAAATGCTTTGCTTGCTGTATGAATGATACCAACCTTATATTGTCTGGATTTATCCCCGTCATATAACGTGGAGTTGAGAATGGTATCCAAAGGTTGAACAGAGTCCCCTTTCTTTGGCATCGATGACAAGGACTTGATACCATGCAGCCTGTCAGCGTTCTCTTTGCCTGTTATGGATGAACTCAAGGTGTACCGAGACCCTCCAGCACAACTGTCTTTCGAGTCTCCCCCGCCCCAGAGTGGGCATCTCTGCCAGTCTGGATGGAGCCAGAACTGAGGTGGATATATCCAGCGCCGAGCCGAACATCCCCAGGAGAGCCGGAACTTGGGTGGAAGTCACGACTTGATGACCCCAAGACAAGGTGACTGTCCCGGCATGAGCCTGAAGTGAAGTGCGAGTCCTTGAAAGAGGTGGGTGTGGTGTGTGTGAGGTCCCTGCCCAATGAAAGGGGTGCGAAGCTTCCGCTTCGCCCTAGTAAGGAAGAGTCTCTGAGGCCGGTGTACAGGCTGGAGGTCTCCCGACTCGTGCTGGCACCAGAGGAGAAAACACCTGAGGTATTCCTGCTGGAAGGGGACAGTAAGCTATCTCTGCTGGGACTTGGCAGGTCTTTCACAGAACTAGGTGGGTAGGTACCACAGGACGAGTCTCTACTGGCTGTCAAATTAGATGCCACCTCAGAAGCGGAGCTGTATTTCTTTCTGGGCTCTGCACTGTCTACCCTGCCTGTCTTAGGATCAATATGATCTGTTCTACCACTTCTGTTGTCTCTACCAACTCGGGCTTTGGCGCTTTCGAGGACACACCTTCCACTTTCATGGCTGCAGACTCTACGGCCAGTGTTCTCTGCCGAATTTCAAAGACAGATCGGGCCTGGCAGCACCAGGCTGATGGTGAGACATGCCAGTACACATCAAAGCCCTAGGTGTTGGGTCTCTTTTCGTCACAGAAGATGTCGTGCCTGTTGTCACACAAGAGGTAAAAGACAGAGTCACTGTGGGAGCAGGTTCAGGCACGTTTTCCCGAGAAGGTGGTCGTTCGAGGAGTGGGGAGTCTTAAGTACACTGCCTGACGTGTGTGGTGGTCATGTTTCCCAGACTTCCCACCTTCTTTCAACTTGACCTTCTCCAATTTCCCAGACCCACTTTGGGACTTGGAGATGTTATGATGATGGTAAGGTTTGGGGGATTCTGGTTTGAGTCTGGAGGATTCTAATTTCAACTTTGGCACAGTGATCCTTAAAGGTGGCACTTTCTTCTCCTGTCCGCTCTCTGAAGCACTGGGGGCAGGGCGTTCACAGTGGTGTCTTCTACGCTGCCTTCCATAACCTCTGAGGTCCTCGGTTCTCTAGACAAGACGGACGGGTGGGTCAGACTCGCAGGGCTGCTCGCACAGGGAGGGGGGGGGGGAGATGTCTTCACTGGTGATGCTTCTCCTTCATTAACCGCCCTGCTATGTTCTGCGGCAGTATCCTGTTTTCTCTTCCGGGAGCTGTTGGCCTTCTTCTTGCTCTCTGTAATAAACATGCCTCCTCTTTTCAACAGTCTGCAAAGTCCTATATCAAACTGGCATGTATGCACATGTGTGTGTGTGTGCATATAAGTGTGTGTGTGTGTGTGTGTGTGTGTGTGTGTGTGTGTGTGTGTGTGTGTGTGTGTGGTCATCATTCTGCATTAACTCTGTGTACAGAAGAGCACACGCCTTCTACAATGTAATGTGAAGTAATTAGAAATTTCAGCTTGAATTAATTCGGTTTGCACAAAATTCTTAACACATGACAAAAATTGTACTTTCAAAATATTACATTCTAAATCTCTTAACCCAACAACACAATGATCAACATAAAATCAAACAGTGAAACACATTCCTGTTGTACTGATAAGCAAAAATAAACACCAAGACCCTGACTTTTCTAACTGAATGTTCCAAAATGTATTGGTTTTACCCTTCGTTGATCTACATGGAGAAATATGTAATTCTTAATTTCCAGTTTATCAACTTCCCCATGCCAAAAGCAGTGTAAAACAATCTAAAACCCTTATCTTTTCTTGCCATTTTTCTTTTATTTGAACAATGTACAACACATTGCCTAATAACTGAAATATGTATTGTGTCAACTTTCCATCATTATAGACAACAAAGAAAAATTGTCACCAAATAATACTGTTAGAACAAACAGCACTTAAGCTATCATTTGAACTACTTTGTCAACAAAAACTTCAAGATCTTAAATGATTAAAAACGTGAAAATGGTCAGAATGCTTTTTAAAAAAAAAAAAAAAAAAAAAAAAAAAAAAGCTGTACCAAAGCAATAATTTCGAAACAAACAGGGAATCATCACAGAAAACTAGCTGACCAGATGAAGATCTATAAAAATGGAAAATTTGTGCTTATACAATCTGGTGCCGGATGAATACTCCATCAAGAAAACCAATTCATTACAAACTAGTCTGGTTGTCTCCCCTGCATTACAAAAGTGGTAAAAACCCAAGGGACCACAGCGAAAAAAATGTGTCCAATTCTGAGGACATGGTTTTGCAAACTTATGTGCCTTCAGGCACAGAAGCACTTCATCAAATTCATAAACAGCTCTTCTCCCTCCCTCCCTTCCTCCATTTAATAAATATTGCAGAACAACCTTTTGTATCATCTTTTTTCTGAGGCGTTTCAATTTCCTGCACAGTGAAAGCACATGTGAGAAATACTATATAGTCCAAATGCAATCAATCAACAACGAATGACAAAATATCTGAAATAAAACTTCCGAGTGCAACAGTAAGTCCACACAGAACTTTCCTAGATATGTGCAATGTGACGGTGAAACCACATTCTCATACACATGATCCGATTACTTGAACTTCAATTAGTTCAAACTTGATTCGTTCTACTCCCTCTCCACTACATCATTAATAAATCTAAATCTTAACCAAATAATGCACAACTGAACAGTGTGATGATCATGCATTTTTTTTTTGTTTGTTTTGTTTTTAATCTTTAAAGCTTATCAGTTAATTACTTCAGATAAAACAAACATTGCTCTAGATAACAAGTACACTAACATTGAAAACATTGGTCTAGATAACAATTACACTACTCTTAAGAATAGTAAGAATAAAATATTCAACTTTTTTGTTATTAACCTAACTACTCTTCAAGAACAGTAAGAATAAATACTCAATTTTTCTGTTATAAACCTATGTGGGGAAAAAAAATTACAGGCATACAAGTCTACAACTGTGCTAAAGGCACATATCAGAATTCCTACAGAAAGATGCAATAGACAATTTCACACACATCAAGGAATGAAATTACTTACCATGCTTTCAGCTTTTGTGTTTTCCATCTCAGGGCTTTCCTTACTCTCCTCAAGGGCTGCCTCGCTCTTACTTGATGAGGATGAGGATTTTTTTCTCTGTGCTTGTATTTTGTATCTTCTCCCCTTTTTCTTCAAGCTGAGAGGACAATGCCAACTTTTCCAGAACAGGAACAATGAATCGAGGCTGAACTGAACACGTCCCAGGGGAAGGTCTCGCGGAGATAGACTTGGATGTGGAGCTTGTGCTGGAATCCGAGGCAGATTTTGGGGAGGCTGCTTCATCACAGATTTTCTCTCTCCTGGTTCTGTCTAACTGGTGAGACTCTGTCTGATCCCTCACTGGTCACAGGCACCCTGTCAGATTTGACACTGGCCTGTTGTTCCCCCTCAGAATCTGAAGAACTCTTCTCGGAATCCTTTTCACTTATAGGAGAATGGGTCCTTTTTGCAGCTGCCTTCTTGGTGGCTGCAGATTTTTTTGCAGTCTCTGTTTTCTCTGGTGATGCTACAGGCTTAGATCGTTTCTTGTGAATCAGAGAACTGTCTGATGCATTCTCTTCGGAGCTTTCTATGCGGAATTTCTTCTTCTGCTTGCCTACACTTCGAAGAGGCACAAAATCATCTGAATCTGTTTCATTCTCTTCAGACTCCTCTACAGCAGTTTTTTTTTCCCAGGTTTTCCCCGTCTTCTGTCCTTTCTTAAATCACTAGAATCGTCTGAATCTGCCTCCTCATCACTGGACCGACTTTTCTTAGGTCTGACTTGTCCTCTGCCTTTTCCTGCAGTGGATGAATCATCTGAACCAGTATCCTCTTCACTGGTTGCCTTTCTCTTGGGCCTTCCCTTCGCTCTGCCTGTAGCCTTTCTTTGAACAGGCGAATCGTCAGATTCTTCTTCAGAATCTTTGCTCACAGCCTTCTTGGTACGCCTGTTTTGATTTCTATTCTGCACTTGTTCAGTCTTTTTCTCCAGCCTGCCCCTGCCGCGCCCCCTGCTTCCATCTTTTCGAGCTGGCTGTGCCTGTGCAGTTTTTTGACTTGTCTGCTGATGCTGGTTTCCGGCTCTCCTCAATTTTTTTCTTGTTGGCCAGAGTGGCTGCCCTTGACTTGACCTTGGAGTACAAGTCTGGCTGTCCGAAGACAAAGTCCTTATTCTTTTCAAGCATTTTAAAGAATTTGGTGTCCTCGCTCAGCAGCCGCTCATCATCACTGGAATTGGAACTGTCTGAGCTCTCTTCACCTGGCAACTTCTTCCCTTCCATTCGCAGCTGTTAGAGAGAAAAAAGATCAATGCAACTTGTAAACAAAG
Organism: Conus betulinus; assembly: GCA_016801955.1. Lineage (NCBI taxonomy): Eukaryota > Metazoa > Mollusca > Gastropoda > Neogastropoda > Conidae > Conus > Conus betulinus. The sequence continues at coordinate 85,283 of JADBJO010000806.1, read as the reverse complement.
AGCTAAATAATGACCATGACAGTATAACATGATACCTTGCTGTTTTGCTGACTCTCAATTCCACAATCACACATTATGTGATTCCCAATGTTATCATCAGAATATCCTTTTCTGTCCACATGTCCAACAAACTACCTCGACTCCACAGGGTAACAAACTTCTTCATAAAGCATCGTGTATAAAACTAAACCTAAAACTGATCAAAATGAATGTGCATGTCCACGAATGCAGTGACCAGTAAACAATAAAAAATACACAAGTAAATATTACCATAATTATATTCATGAACTATCATCACATATGGATCGCTATATAGGTTTCTATGCAATGAAAGATTAGATTAAGATCATTTACCTTGCGGAGACGGCGTTCTTCTTGTCTGGATTTCGCTTTCTGTTCCTCTTTGGCATCAAATTCCTCCACCATGTCTTGGACGACATCCAAGTTGTCCACAGGCTCCCAAGTGTCATTGGAGGGTGGGTAGCCTTTCCATCGTACCCGGTACAGAAATATGCCCTGAAACCATTGAAAATGCGCATCATTTTTTTTTTTCTTTAAACAGAACCATTTTTAACAACCTATACACTGGACCGGAAAGGAAAGGCAGAAGGACCTTGTTTTTTTAACATTAAGTATGTTCTGTACAATTGTGATGTGTCTATTGTCACGCTTCTGAGTTTCATGCCAATGGGTAGGTAGGTATTTATTCTATCATTTTAAAAAATTAAAAAAAAACCCTGAAGAATAATGATGTAAATGTATATTGCAAATTTCAAATTCATCAAAATTTCATAATCTATATTCTTTAAAAAAGCAATTCCATTACCCATTCAATTCTTGGATTCAATATCAAACACACCTCGAGTTAACCTTACATGAACACATGAATCTGTAAGTAATGCATGCATACCCCAGAAAGAGTGATGAGGTAAAGATGGTGTTGGACTGAAAAGTGACATAGGCATGCAATACAAAAACTACTATCTAAAGTCATCATACAAACGATGTCAATATGACCACAAGTTAACAAATGCTGGAAAAATATGCAAAGAATATAGCCAACATGGGGACAGACCCAGTCAAAGAAAAAAAAACAATACATCACCTGCCAGTCTCTAGTGTCAATTAATTGACAATAAGAAGATAGAAAATGCGCGTGGGAAGAAATTCAACAAATTCCCTGACTTTCATGAATACAAGCAGCATTAAAACAACGAATGAAAAACTGAGTGAAATTCAACTACACATCAAGCAATTCCAACCGTTCTACCTGGAAAGTCTGTACGGAGGGGTGTGGGGAGAGGGGAGAAAGGGAGGACTGAAAAAAAAAAATTTTTACCTGACCCCAATAACAGTCACTGAATAACATTTTTAAGATACTGCTCAGAAACTGAAACTAGTGTTGCCGTTTTCACACTGGTCACCGAATAAACAGTCTTTTTCACATTAGTCACCGAATAAACAGTCTGTGAGTTATCATTAAAAAAAAAATAAAATGTGCCACTAGCTGCATATATGCAAGCTGGAAAAAAAGGGTGTGTGCATAAACTCAAACTCAAAGGCATACATATCTTTCAAGATAAAAAGTTTTGCACTTGGCAGCTGTGATAAACAACTTGAAAACGTTCCCCAGTGGTAAACAAGGTGGAGCCTCACCAGATGATGTAAAGTGCTGGGGATATGGGTGGGACTGAAAATAGGCTTGAAAGTGGGGCACAACCTAGCTGGACAGCACACCACCACCACCTGCTAAGATTTCCATGCTAAAAACCAAACTAGGAAAATTCTTCTGGGCTACCCTGACATCTTTGTGAACTTAATACCTGAGCACACATGACTGAGACCCTGTATGCTCTGAATTTACAAGTAAACCTGTTCTTCAAATAAAGAAAAAAAAAAAAAAATGAAAATGTAACAAAGTGTTAAAACAAGTCAGCAAAGCCAGTCCTCATTTTAAAAGCAATGTTTACTTTTGTTAGTTTGCTCGCTTGTTTGCTCTTCCCCTCCCCCCAAAACAGACCAGCCACTACCAATGTCTTCCACAACCTTCTGACTTATGCACAGGTTCAACTGTACCTTCTGGAACCCAGGCTGTTCCCCCACCCTCTCCCCCCCCCCTTTTCTACCCCTCCTTTCCCCCCACCATCCCAAGCAGGCAGCCAACTGTACCAGGAACCCATGCACATTCTACCAGCCACTGCCTATCTGCCTCACCATGCATCTTCCAACCAGCCCCCTTCCCCCATCTCCACTTCCACTTCCCACCCTCCACTCCCACTGCCTTTGTCTCTCACTCTCTTCTACCAGCTGCTGGCCGGAGCCTCTGCCTCTCTCTCAGAACCACCAAAGGGGGATATAGGAGGGTGGAGGGGCGACACCCATGTAATGTTCTCCTGTTCAAAACTTGAGATGGCACTCCACCCCACACCCTCCACCCCAGTCCCTCTCCCCTATCCCCTTCAACTGTTTCCTTCCCTTCCAGAATGGAGAGTTGCTGGAGGAAGGGTGGGGAAAGGGGGGAGGAAGAAGGGGGGGGGGGGGGGGGGGGGGAGAGAAGGGTGAAGGAGAAAGAAGAGGAGGGAGGGTGATAGTTAAAGGTCACAGAGCCAAGGTTCTTGCAGAAGTTTGGAGGGAAGTTCCCTGCTAGTGGGTGAAACTGGAAGAAAAGTCTGCAATCCATGTGGGGGCAGCTTAGTGGGCACAATTTTTACACAGGAGAAAGTTTGAATAAGAATACAGGGAAGTTCCAGTATTTCTAAATTTACATCAGAACATCGTGTTGC
>JADBJO010000806.1:70000-77500 GCA_016801955.1 Conus betulinus | reverse complement strand
TTAGCTACAATATACATGGGTCTACACAGATGCAATGATAACGTTGGCTGGTCTGTTTTTTCCCCGTCACTCCGTTTCTCAATCTTTTATACTGGGGTTGTGCCATACCTCAAGATTCAGGCCCGCCTCCTGTTCGCGAACTCGCGGCAGCCAGCCAGTCATTTGCATGAGGACATGCGAGGTGCAGGCAGACAGTCGACCATTTTTCCCAAATAGAAACGAAAAGTAGGTGACCTACATCGATCAGTGATTGCGGACGATAAATCGAATAAACTCGACAGGTAAGCAGAAAAAGACTGACTAGGGAACAAGAACACATATTACATGCTGAATACAGGGTATGGTCAAAACCAACGTAAAGAACACACGTCACCATGTATGTGATCCATTTGACCTCGGACTTCAGTTGCGATTTTATTCCGACGATACTGGGTATTAAAGATATGTGGACTACCGGTCTTTGATAGTCAATCCTTTACAAAATAATGAAGTAATTCATGATAAAACTATTCACAATCATATGACAGTGTGACAGAGCGTAACAACCACGCATTGTTGTCCTACACATGATGTGCGAGTGTCAAACGAAAAGAATAAAACAGTAAATGTAATCAGGTCTAACCAACTACAGCCCTTGCCCCTTTTGTTTCTCAAATGCCATAGACGGGGGGGTCTTCGACCCCCACTCCCACCCCACCCGCCTCCGCCTTGTTTTTCTATTCTTCCTATTTTTTCTTCAACACCGAGCCCCTGATGCCGGATTCCGTCGATGTAAACCGTGGCCGACACAAAGATGAGTCCACCATGTGAGCTCCCGCCCTCCTCATTCCTCCCCAGCGCCCTCCCCATCCATTCAAGCTTTGTCTCCCATATAAAATTTCCCATACTTTTCCGCAGACCAATTATGCCTACTATGCCTTAACCCTTGGCTCTACTGTGCCAGAAATTCAGCCAGTTGTCTGATCGTGCGGAAGAAATGGATAGAACAAGACGACGGTGGGGAAACGGGAGGGGTGTGGTAGGGGTGGAGAAGATGGAGATGGAAGGGGAGAGAAGAGAGGCGTGGGGGGGGGGGGGGGGGGGGGGGGGAAGCCTTAAACGTCTAGCATAATTCGCACATAAGCCGGTCTGTGAACTGTAATCAGCTCTGCTATCAAACAACAACAACAACAACAACAACAACAACACACACACACACACACACACACACACACACACATACACACTATGACGTTAATTCACTGTCCAGGATCTGTACATGTAGTCGAACGGAGGGTCCCTATGACACAAACAGTCCATGTCGTGTGCACATCCTTTCATATATCCTGTTATTCAATGCGTCAAAGTCGTCTCATTGTTCTCAACTGCGTACATGCCGGCTCTCTCTCTCACACACACACACACACACACCTTACACACACACACACACACACACACCGGCCTTATATTGACAATGACATGGTGTGTGTGTGTGTGTGTGTGTGTGTGTGTGAAGCAAGAATGTATAGATTAATAGTGTTGAGTTTATTTCGGTGACGTGAATCAAACCGCAATTTGATGTGATCATACACGGTGAGCGTGAAAAAGCATGGGAAGAAGAGACGAGACGGGAAAGTTTGTGTGCGAGTGGTTCTCTCTCTCTCTCTCTCTCTCTCGTGTGTGTGTGTGTGTGTGTGTGTGTGTGTGTGTGTGTGTGTGTGTGTGTGAGACAGAGATGCTACCAAACCATCTTCGTTTCAAAAAGTCGAAACAGTTATTCCTCATTGGCGGAATTTCAGCGACCAGTGTATTCTGTAGAAGACTTACACGTAATATCACAATTTAGTAATTAATTTTATTTCAAAAACATGAACGGTACCATCAATGTCTTATCCAATGAATGAATGACCTAACATGGTATTTATGATTATTTTCCCGTTTAAGAAAAAAAACATTATTTCAGTTTGACTTACGTCGTGGTATTCGCTCAGATTCAAAGTGCACTCCTTTTTGTACGATGTAATCAGAACTGCACAAATATAAATTACACACTGTAGTCAAGATGAATAAGTCTGCCTCTCTTCGTTGATTTATACATGACCCAAATACATCACAGATTATCAGATTACACCTTGAACACAACACATCGCACTCACACAAAAAAAAGCACAGATCTATGTCAGTGATTGAACGTAAAAACGTGCGCTGTGCCCGTGAGTGAACGGAACTGCCGACACAACCATGGAAGACCTCACGAGGTCGCTTCAACTTAACCCACAGAGTGATATCAGCTTCCCCTCCCAGCCGGTTGCCCTCCTGTAACCTTTCGACATCTAACTCTGTGGAAGGAAGGGAAACAAACCCACAGAGTTACAGCCCCGGATACTCGGTGTCGAATCGCCCCCGCGTGCGGCTCTGTGGGAGACTGGCCTCGCTTTGACTTCACAGGCATACCGAACTTGCATAATGGGAGCAGGCAAGCGAATGTGTAAGCACTGCATGCAGGTAGGCAGCACTCGATGCCAGCATTGCAGGGTTTTCTGGCACCAGCCGATCGAACACCCGCTAACCCGAAACTGACCTGCTGGGAGAGTTGTCGTTGTTGTTGGGGTGCGGTTGGGGACAAAGGCGAAGGCACACCTATGGAGGGGTGTGTGCTTGGACCTGATATTAATCGCTTTGCCCGCTACCTGGAGACGGCCAGGCGTTTGTCAGCCATCAGGATTTCCCGTGAAGGTGCGGTTCACCATGTATATATGGTACAGGTAGCTAGCTCTCCAGTTGTTCTTTCAGTGGTCAGTATTGGTGGATTACTGCCGGATCGCGTGCGCGCGCGCACGGACGCACGCACGCACGCACGGACACACACACACACACACACACACACACACACACACACACACACAGAAAGACGCCCGCGCGCGCACACACACACACACACACACTGACTGACTGAAACCATTTACTGTCAGATTAACATAGTGTTGTACAGCACACACACACACACACACACACAACACACACACACACACACACACACACACACACACACACACACACACACAACTGTTACTGGCAAAAGCTCACATGCGCGTGCACGCGCACCACACACACACACACACACACACACACACACACACACACACACACACACACACATGTATCATTAAGATCAAGATTTTTCATTAGTCAATGAACGCTAGCGCGGCTTATAATCAAGTGGCGATTACGCTATCGAGGCGTGTCGTAATCGTTTTTACTTGAGCCCATTTGAAAATAACCCAACCCCACCTTTCTTCCCTTGCCCCACCTTACCTGTGACTGACTTACACAAAAGCCAAAAAAAAAAAAAAAAAAAAAAAAACCCAAAAAAGACAGAAAAGAAAAGAAAGAAAGAAAGAAGAACAACAACACAACAAAACAACAACTACAAAAACAACAACGCAAGAAAAAATAGAGGGAAAAAAAAGTCGTTTGGACTTGTGTGTATTCCTGAACCAATATGCATATAAACACTTGCTGCGCTCCGTCGCAAAGTGTGGGATTTCATCCGCACAGTCCCCTTTCCCCCACCCCACCCCCACCCCACTCTCCAACTGCAACTTGAGTCATTGCTTTTCTCCATTGAAACAACACACACAGTCACTGAATGTCACACACACACACACACACACACACACACACACACACACACACACACACACACACACAGAGAGAGAGAGAGAGAGAGAGAGAGAGAGAGAGAGTGTGTGTGTGTGTGTCTCTACTTCGAGAGGGAGAGGTTTTTAGATTCTACACTCGAATTTGCCAGATCAGCAGTCAGTCTACGCCGATTGTCCCCGCTGCCACTGACGTCGGCTACACTGAATGAACATAAAAAGAAATACTACAAGCGTTGCAACTGATCATCTGTCTGTCTGTCTGTCTGTCTGTCTGTCTGTCTGTCTGTCTCTCTCTCTCTCTCTCTCTCTCTCTCTCTCTCTCTCACACACACACACACACACACACACACACACACACACACGCACGCACGCACGCACGCACGCACGCACACACACACACACACACACACACACACCGTCGCACTGAGATTAGCCGGCACATTTGCCTTGTCCTGTATGCGGCTCGGCGTGTGACTGTCCGCTTGCGACCAAAGTCCCAAAGGCCAGAAACTGGGTCTGATCGCTCGTGTCTTCGTTCTGTCCCATCTTAGTGTGTACGTCCCGATGTTGCAACGGTCAGCTTGGTGTATCTTTAAGTCCCTGGCTCGTTTAAGGTTCTTTTTCTTACCAGTCAAACCGAGGTTACCGGTATTTGTTACTGCTCGTGCCTATGTTTGACTATTGTCCGGATGTAGTTGCAAAGTGAAACGACTGCAGGCGGAAATCTAAACAAATCTTAAATCAATGTCAGCGAACCGCCCAGAGAAACGTGGACAAACGAGTCACAAGACAAACCACAACGCGTTTCGACCTCTTAGGTCTTCTTCAGGTGAAACAAAAATGAAACAAATAACGAAAATGCACTTAGCTTTGATCGCTTCAGATTGCTTCTGTGTCAGCGCACAAGAAAGAAGGCGTTGAATCAACGTTTGTCCACGTTTCTCTGGGCGGTTCGCTGACATTGATTTAAGATTTGTCCGGATGAAAAGGCTGTGCCTGCCTTGCATGAATTTATATATATATATATATATATATATATGTGTGTGTGTGTGTGTGTGTGTGTGTGTGTGTGTGTGTGTGTGTGTGTGTTTCATTTCTCCAGTTGTTGCTGCGAATGTGTGTTGGATGTAGAGCATAATTATGGTCAAGCAGGAGCGTCTCTCTCTCTCTCTCTCTCTCTCTCTCTCTCTCTCTCTCTCTCTCTCTCTCTTCGGGTGGTGGTGGTGGTGGAGAATGTCTCTCCTTCTTGTTTGTTCTGTGTCTCTGCTATCTGCTAGGCGATGTGGTGCTCTCTCTCTCTTCTTCTTGGAGGGGTGGTGGTGGTGGTGGAGAATGTCTCAGGCCTTGTTTGTTCTGTGTCTCTGCACTAGTATTTCTGCTGGGCGATGTGGTGTCTTCAACAACTTCGACTGGAAGTTATGGGCGTGAAATTATTTTCATCATGGGAGCAAAAGAGTTACCCTACTTTATTTGCTATTTATTGACGATTCCCTGACTCATTTAAGATTTCCTTAGATGTATTTAAGGTTGAAATGTTTCATCTTCTTATTACATTTCACTTTTACGGGAAAATGTTGAGAACACATTAGGTCGCTGGCACGCTGCCTATTAGGCTATAGAACAGACTGGATCAACAGTACTTATCCAAATGTTACTGTCTGCTGAATAAGACTGTAAGAACAGAGCTGGTCAATATATTATATGAAGATTCAACAATGATAATAATAATAATAATAATAATAATATAACCAATTCTCTGAACAGCAGGCCTACAACACTAAGCAGGCCCCATATCAATGAGAAGAGTCAGGTTTCCCTTTTATTGGAGGTAGTTTCCATCAAGTCATAGTCTTCTCCAATGTTTGGTTCTGTCGTCTCAGTCGGTCCTCAGCTTCAAACATTCCACTGCGCGGCTCAAATGCCGCCGTAGATTTAGTGGTATCCATCCATGCTCGGCTCTTCGAACTGTTTTCGTTCGGACCGACGTGCCTCGATCTCTACTATGCCGCCTGGCCGTGTTGACTTGACAACCACGAGATAGTAGTTAACCGTATTGACTGTGCTTCTACTTTGACTTCAGCAACAAAAAAATCGTAAATGCAAGAAATAAGTATATTTAATCCGGCTAGCTGCGAAGTCAAACCGCGATTGCGCGGTTAACTTTACGAGGCAGTCACTATGCGCACGGATGTAGAGTGTGCGCTTTTCAGATGCGGTCGGAAGGTGCGCTAATGATGTGAGCACCACAACAAGCTGGTCAGCTTACCGATGTTTTCGGAAAAGATTTCATTTCGTGGGCTTACTCCCCAGTTTTTCATGAAGACAGTTATTTCCGTACGGTACCAATCAGTGTCAGCTTCGTCGTTGAAAATATTGAAAACTCTGTAATGCACCAAGCGAACACACAGCGTCATTAGATTTCAAGAAAATCAGCTGATATGTTGGCAGAACGAAGCAAAAGGGGAGAGTACAATGGAAATTTTCCGACTTCGTCTTCTCTTCCACCTCCGCCACACACACACACACACACACACACACACACACACACACATGCACGCACGCACGCACGCACGCACACACACACACACACACACACACACACTGACACTGACACATGTTGTTGAGACTAAAAGGAAAGACAGAGAGAAAGAGAGAATTAGATGTATCTAACCGGCAAATAATTATCTTGACACTGGCATCGAGTCGGAACTCAGATCTCACGCCAACTAAATCAGTGCCAGATCAGCATTATGAATATCCCCGCTGTGTCAAGTAAGCGACAAGCCAAAATGGTGCCAGCGAGGGCTTTTGCGACTAAGAATACCAGCGACTCTCCCTACCAATCAGACGCCGTTCCTATGTTTGGTACAGCGAGAAAAGGTAATGGCTCAACATACAAGTAGATTTCCTTTTGACCTCAACCCTTTACGACAACATTTATCTCATTTGTGTTTAAAAAAAAAAAAAAAAATGACGTGGATTTGAAACGTGGGTAAGGGGAAAAAAAATTCTGAATTAAAACCTATACTGATCAAACCTTGTCCAAGTTTTTCAGGTCTCTGTCTTAATTTTGAACATATTTTGCGCCCAATTTGAGGAGATCAGTGACTGTCTGTTCCATCTTCGTTTTCATCGTCTTGAATAGGTCGAAACGCGTAGTACTTCGTACATTTGTTTATTCTTTCGTTTGGCGGCACCATTTCTTTCTTTCTTTCTTTCTTTCTTTCTTTTTTTTTTTATCTTACTGAACTTACTTCTGGCTACATCATTCGCCGTCCGAATCTGTAAACGTGTTTACGATTGGTAGGGAGATCCGTTGGGATTCCGGCACCTGTTGGCACGTCGAGTCGTTCAGAGCTTATTTCGGTCAGTCATGGACCAACGGTTCGATTCCGCCGCCCCATTGAGTGACTTTGTGACTGCACTCCCTGCCCTCCCCCCCCCCCCTCCCCCCATGCCTTCCGGTTTGTCGACGGCTGTCATGTGACCATGGATCACGTGATCGGCGGCTGGGGCTGCTTGATGTGGCATTGATCGCTTGTATGGTGTAAAGTAGCAGTTTTGATCGGTTGGTTGGACTCCGCCGGTGCAGGACTGGCTTCAGTTAATGAACGGGTGGGGGTCTGTCCGCGACACAGACAGACACATACACAGACAGATATAAACAGAGACACACATACACAGACGGACAGACATACACACACACACACACACACACACACACACACACACACACACACGCGTGCACACACACACACACACACCACACACACACACACACACCACACACACACACACACACACACACACACACACACCCGCACTGGCGTGCGCGCGTGTATGGGCATACTTATTCTCT
>JADBJO010000806.1:62500-65000 GCA_016801955.1 Conus betulinus | reverse complement strand
AGGGAGATAGAAAAAGAGAGAGAGGCTTACAGGCACATAGAGACAGTGAGAAAGCGAGCAAGCGAGCGGGCGAGAGAGAGAGAGAGACAGAGAGAGAGAGAGAGAGAGAGAGAGAGAGAGAGAGAGACAGACAGCGAGAGAGAGAAGAGAGACGGACAGACAGACGGACGGACAGACAGACGGACGGACTGACGGACAGACACCACAAACAGACGAGTGAGATAAGTGGATGGGCGGTGCATCGCACAGAAAAGCGAAGACAAGACAGCAGACGACAGACAGACAGACCAATACAGAAGAGAGAGAAGAGATAGAGAGAGATGTAGAACAGGAGAGAGGATTAACGGATGGGTTTTTGTTGTTGGTAGAGACGTGGGAGGTATGGTTGGAAGCCATTGGTGATCGGGTGTGAGGTGATGTTGGGATGGGGGGGGTGTGGGGGGGGGGGTGGGGGGGGGGGTTGGGTTCGGTGGGGGTGAAGGGGTGTTGGGGTTGGTGCGTATGATCAGGAAGCATGCCAGATAACTGTGCGCAAGCACGGTCATATTTACTTGCTTTTAACTGTGGTTTGGTATTGCTGTTTACGTGGTGTTGCTCCAGAGCTGACATCTTGTGACGTGGTAGATCAACGTCTCCACCCACAACGACAATTCATCATTAGCTCCCCCCCCCCCCACCCTCCCCCTCCCCCCAGCCTCACCTCCTCCCCCCCCCCCCCTCGAAACACCTAACGACCTTCGATCACGATGTGAACAACAATCCATGAATAAACCTATTCTAACAACCCTGGCCGATTCCTGTAATCCTCTTCATTAACTGTTCCAATCTAAGTCCCCCCCCCCCTCCTCCCCCCCCCCCCTCACCCCCCCACCACCACCATCCAAGCCCCATTAAACGGCACCAAACTATCATCATCTGGCGCGGCTAAACCTATCTGGCCGCGGCGGTTCTTTCCGACCGATTCCCACTTCCCACCCAAGCTTGCAGGCGACATAATTAATCATGACGGAATCCTCCCGCTTGTGAATCAGCTTAGCTGTCAATCCCACGAAAAGGGTCTATAAAAAGCTAATGATGCACAAATACCTTTTTTTTTTGTTTTGTTTTGTTTTGGTTTTTGGTTTTAACTGTTGAAAATAAAACTCGGACCACAGCAAAATGGGTACACAAATATAATCGAGCATATTATTGAGAGACGTTTTACTGCCATTTTGTCCACGCTGATTTTCACAACCTGAAATGATGAACAACGCCTGAAAGCAAAGCTTTCATGATTTTTTAGTTGCATATTACGTAATAACTTGCGAGCCATATAAACGATTTTCCTCTGCCCCTCTCTCTCTCTCTCTCTCTCTCTCTCTCTCTCTCTCTCTCTCTCTGGTCTGTCTCTCTCTGTCTCTGTCTCTGTCTCTCCTCTCTCTCCTCTCTCTCTCTCCTCTCTCACACACACACACACACACACACCACACACCAACACACACACCACACACACACACACACCACATACACACACAACACCACATTAAGGGAAAAACAACCACAGACAACCTTCAGTAAAATTTCAAGACACAGAAAAGGACAAAAAAGGAAAAGAGAATAATGAAAAGAGAACATGTAGATATGCTGCCAGTTGGCTGAAATCATTTGCACTGTAACATCTACTTCTTTTATCTCTCACCCCTTTCTTTCATCTTAATATCTTTCGTTCTTTATCTCCCAACCCCCCACCCCACCGCACCCCCCCACCCTTCTTTGACTCTCCCACCCAACCCCTCTCTCCCTTCCTCCTGCTCTTCTCCTTTCTCTCTATGCGCATCTCTGCTAAGTCGTGCCAACCACAATGACGAATGGGTGGTCTCGCCTTGAGATACCCCTTCCCCGCTCCTACACTGTTTATCGTTTAGACTTAGTAATATAATACAACACACCACACACACACACACACGCACACACACACACACACACAACACACACACCACAAGCTAGAGAGAGAAGAGAGGAGAGAGCGAGAGAGAGGGAGAGAGAGAGAGAGAGGAGGAGTCAGCCCAGTATGGTGACTGGCTTTTGTTTTAATGAACGCCTTTTTTTTTTTTTTTTTTTTTAAACAAGTCTTTTTACTACAGGTGCTTAGCTTCACGTGTGAATGATGCCCTGAGAAATCGATAGATAGGTAGTACAGATAGTAGACAGACAGATAGATGGATAGATAGATAGACAGATAGAGGATAGATAGATAGACACAGACAGACATAGACAGATAGATAGACAGACAGATAACATACAGACAGACAGACAGACAGACAGACAGCCAGACAGCCAGCCAGACAGACCAAAAGACATACAGATAGATAGATAGAGAGATAGATAGATAGATAGATAGATAGATAGATACAGATATCAGATAGCCAAGTTAGATAGACAGATATCACAGTATCACAGTATGGTGACTGGTTTTTCTTTTAATCAAGTTTTTATTTATTTATTTATTTTCAGTGCAAGT
>JADBJO010000806.1:47500-52500 GCA_016801955.1 Conus betulinus | reverse complement strand
TTTCTCCTGCTCCTTTCTTACTACTTCGAGAGCCAGCCAGTATCTAGAGCAGGAAAATGACCTACATTTGATGAGCTGCAAATAGAAACAGTCGCTCAGTCTCTGGTCGTTTCCCTAGCCAAGATACGTATACAATTCTCTTCTACCTCACCTCCCCCCCTCCCCCCCCCCCCCCCCCCCCCCCCCCCCCCCCCCCCCCCCCCCGTCTACTCCACCACTTCTGACTCTCCTGTCCCCTACAGAGAGAGAGAGAGAGAGAGAGAGAGAGAGAGAGAGAGAGCACGTATAGTTTTTCACCTGTATGCTTTCGCCCAACCCCAGTCTTTCCCACCCACCTTGTCCCTTCTCCCCTCCCCATTCATCTTCCCCCCTTCCCCACCCATACCACCACCTCCACCCTCTTTTCCATTCTCTCTTCCACCTGCTCTCTGTTTTCTTTCTTTCTTTTTTCTTTTCTTTTCTTTAACAGGTAAACGAATCGGAAAGAGAGGGAGCTGGAGCAGTTATTCAATAAAGTCAGTGGCCCACGTCCAAGAGAGAGAGAGCGAGAGCGAGAGCGAGAGAGAGAGAGAGAGATAGATTCGTTTTGCCCTATCGAATTTCCGCCTGCCATCACGTTATGGAGAGATGTGTGTGTGTGTGTGTGTGTGTGTGTGTGTGTGTGTGTGTGTGTGTGTGTGCGCGCGCGCGCGCGCGCGCGTACGTGCGTGCGCGTGTGTGTGTGTGTGTGTGTGTGGGAGGCGTTGAAGCTGAATAGGACAGCCTATCGTCTTAACCCCGTTCTCAGTCGGACTCAAACCAGTAATGTCCCGCTGGCTTCAATCGATTGGAACATCAAAGAAAGACCACTGAGGTATGTCTTGGTGACCCGGACAGATGTACTGGGGGGTGGTTTCAAACGGAATCGCCTTTCTACTGCGCTTTGCCTACGTCTGACTACCGTTGCCTACATTTTACTGTGAGTTCTCTCCCGTATTTTTCACTTCATTCCTTCGCGTTTTAGAACTACCGTCGTAATCGAAGGCATACGTCGCGATATCCAGGCACTTAAACTCTCCAAAACAGTTCGGTGGCAAGAGGTCGTCTCCAAGATGAACCGGCCCCATTGATTGATTAATTAATACTAAGATGGAAAAAGATTACAGAATTCGTCTGCTTTGATAGCCTGACACACGTTTTTAATATCTATAAATAACGAACAAGCGGGTAACTCTTGCTCCCTTGATGAAATGAATGCACGCCCCTAACTCCTAACGAATGCTGCTTACGACACCGAATCGCTTGGCAGAAATGACAACACAGAGCACACAGAACAAACTAGGAGACACCATGGGAACGAAAGTTACCGTACTTGTTTGTTATTTACTGTTAACATGTCTCAATATGTTGAAATAAAAGAAACAAGATGGAGACTAAAGTGAATGAAATAAACCAATCTGTGATTTCCGCTTGTCACGGCGTATGTCACGCCATCTTCCACAACGAATGAAAGAAATGTTATCTTCAGGGCTAGACGCTAATTATGCATTGCAAATCGTTTCCGCCATGCTACACAAACAGTGAAGTACTCTAAGTGGCGTCACACTGCAGCGCATTTCGTACACTCCGTGGCAGTCCATGGCCGGGTTGTGAAATAAATCGGAAATACATGAACAATCTTACTCTTCCCGACTTTCAGTCAGTGTCCTCCTTTTCCCATTATCGCATTCTACTTACTCTGCTTTTTCTTTCTTTCACATGCCGTGAGCATGTGTAGCACAACAGAGTTTGACTTTTCGGAAATTTATTATCTTACGTGTGCTAAATTCAAGGATCTATTAAAAAATGTGAACGGCAGTTTTCAGGCGTTGGTATGATTGGGAGAAAACTGATCTCTGTTGGTAAGTAATTTCACTCGAAAGGGCGTCTGCATTGGTTGCTTCTTGGTATAATGCATCGATTTATCGAGGGATCTCATTTTCAATGTTTGCTGGGCAAACTCATGTCGCCAGCGTAGATGTATGAATCAGATCCGGGCTCGCATAAATCCACAAAGAAACTCTGTCTTGAAGTCAGTATAATTATGCATGTCTACTACAATTGGCATCGGTATTTGACCGACCGAAAAAAAAAAAAAAAAAAAAAAAAAAAAGGGGGGGGGGGGGGGGGGGGGGGGGGGGGGGGGGGGGAAGAAAAGAAGAAAAGTGAAAGCAAGTATTAAACTAGACTCGGAATTCAGTTAACTAATGAAGGAAATTATCCGATTCATATTTTCATTCCCACCGGAAGCAGGTTGGAAGTATTGATTAATTAAACGAAATTTCTACTAAAATTGGGGGATGAAAATATTTTGAAAAAAAAAAGGGGGAAAGCAGTGGTACAGTGGAAGAAGAAGGTTTGGAGAGAAGGGGGGGGGGGGGGGGAGGGAGGGATGGAGGGGTGTTGGCGGGGGGGGGGGGGGGGGGGGGAGGGGAGGGTGAAGATGACGCTGTGAAAACAGTAGGAAAAGGACGGGAACGCAGACTAAACAGCAGGGAAAAGTAGGGTCTGGCTGAACAGCATTGTGAAGTGGGGCCGATTTCGTCACTGACCTCCATTCTCTCGGGCAGATCGCCAGCTGACCCCGATCCGTCCGCAGCAGCCAACCTAGCAAAATGTAGGTCGGGCTTCGCGTGGCCTGCTTGCTTGCTGTGAGTAGGCTGTGGGGGAGGAGGTGAGAGGAAAGGTGGGGCACGGTGGTGTGGGGGGGGGGGGGGGGGGGGAGGGGGATGAGGTCGAGAAGGGTCAGCCCCCTCCCTCCTCCACCTCCTCCACCTCCTCTTCCCCAGTTCCTCGGAATAACTCAGTGGGTAAATGGACCAGGACAAGGCCAACGATTATAGGTGGGGGGGAGACAAAGTCGTCGACGATGGTGGTGGTGGTGGTTGGTGGTAGTGGTGGTTGGAAATGGCGATGAGGGTGGGGTTGCGTGTAGTGGTGGTAGGGTAGGGAAGGAGAGGGATGGATGGGTGTCGGGCGAGGAAGGGAGGAGGAAGGGGAGGGAGGTGAAGGGGGAACAGCAGGCAATTTTTTTTTTTTTCTGTAAAGGGGGTCAGCGATGGGTGATCTTTACGGTAAGGCAGCTAGGTTCGAGTGCCTCAAGAAGAAAAGCAACAAATACTCAATCACAAGAAAACAAGAGGTAGAGGATGAACGTTATGGAGGCGGAGAGGGAGAACCGGACGACGACAATATAAAGAAAAGTAGTTACAACAACAACAACAACAACAAACAACACAAGAGAGCACAATTGTATTACTTCTTAGAGTGGGTGGAGAGGAAGAACCGAGAAATACAAAAAGAAGAAGAAGAAGAAGAAGAAGAAGAAGAAAGAAGAAGAAGAAAACGACAAACATCTGTGTGTGTGTGTGTGTGTGTGTGTGTAGTGTGTGTGTGTGTGTGTGTGTGTTTGTGTCGTGTCTGTCTGTCTCTCAGTCTCTCTCTCTCTCTCTCCCCGTCCTCTCTCCTCTCTCTCTCTCTCTCTCTGTGCGTGTTTGTGTGTGTGTGTGTGTGTGTGCGTGTGCGTGTGTGTGTGTGTGTGTGTGTTGAACAATTCAGTAGTGGGGAGAAACAAGTGCAGGTTAACAATTCTTCCGTCAATATATAAGTGACGTAGCAAAGATTTGAATAAACATAAAAATAAGAAAATCATGAGTGGTGGTGGGGGGGGGGGGGGGGGTGGGGGGGGGAGAAAATGAGAAAACATGAAATAAGATAGGAAAACATATCATAAACACTAAACTCTTCACTGGCAGCAGCGTACGGGAACCATTGCAATCTCTCTCGAAGACAGATGTTTTCATATTGCCTGCTCCTAGGCCTTTCGTCCGCTGGATCAGACTCACCAGGGAGACACGGCTGATTGTGTCTGTGCTCCCTTGACGTGTGTGTGTGTGTGTGGTGTGTGTGTGTGTGTGTGTGGTGTGTGTAACCATTTCGAGAATAACAGTCACACTTTTTTAAGTGAAGCGTATGAGGTCTACAATAACAAAAGAGAAGAAGAAGAAGAAGAAGAAAAAAAAAAACTATAGACGCCTTTTCGAGTGAATTTTACAACGATGACAACAGCAGAGCTAATTTTTCAGTATACCTTATGAGGTCACTGAAACCAACAAGAAGAACAACTACAACACATAAACAAGACAAAATAATGACATATTTATTTCCCAACAGATATCTCACAAGAGTCTTTATTATCCCTGACGTCTGTTCTGCGGTGTCGTTGTAACGAGCCTACCTTCGTCAGTCACAGTGAGCTCTTCATCATCACATTTACTTATACTCCTCACGCTACAGACGAGCCTTATTTCTGTTCACAATTCAATCAGTTATTGGGTGAACAGTATCCAAAGGGTAGAGAGACTGACGAGACTTGTTTGTTAAAAATGGGTCTTCTGTGCTGCAAACTGGCGCGCAAACGCCAATTTTCTTGTGTGCTGCCTTTGTGAGGGCTGTGCCGCTAACGTGAACATTGCCTTGCACCACGGGCAAACGAACTCGCTCTGTGAAGACACCACCACGTCCATCAAACAACAGTCCCCCCAACACTGAATTTGCTCTGCCAGCGACTTCAACCTAACTCATCACGGGTTTGGACCAATGCTAACATATCACATCAGTGTTGTGCTGTTGGTTGTCTTTCTCCCTGCTTCTCTCAGAGACTGAAAGACAGGACTGTCTGTATTCTACGCTTGCTTTCATATCAGTCTTGGCAGCAACCAGGCCCGAGAGATACAGAC
The DNA here is from genome assembly GCA_016801955.1 of Conus betulinus. NCBI lineage: Eukaryota > Metazoa > Mollusca > Gastropoda > Neogastropoda > Conidae > Conus > Conus betulinus. Next base: position 47,743 of record JADBJO010000806.1, on the reverse strand, counting down.
ATCTGCAGCGTTGGTTAGAACATTTTGGGCAACACTGCCGGAGAGGCATTCATTCACTAGTTGAACCTAGGTTGTGTGGTTCAGATCTTCACCGTTGAGCCCACAGCGAACTAGAAAGCTGTGGGTAGGTGTTTGGTCGTGGGCCGAAAGATCCCACAAATACACCTGGCTTGGACAGGAAACGAACCCACGACCATCCACCAAAAATCGGTGATGCTAGCCACTGCGCTATGGTGACATCAT
>JADBJO010000806.1:37500-40000 GCA_016801955.1 Conus betulinus | reverse complement strand
GCTTCAGTCTCTATTCCTTTTCTTTCTTCCTTTTTTTTTTCTTTTTCTTTTCTTTCTTTCTTTCTTTCTTTTTCTTTTCTTTTTTTTTTTTTTCCACTGTGTCACAAATCGGCGACGATGTCTGAACATTCAGCATCACAGACAGAGAGGGTCAGAGGCAGGTCGCGAGAACTTGCATGTGCCTACGAGTCAAACTTGTCCCGTTGCTCAGTGGAACGTAGGCGTCGGGGCCGGAATAGCCTAGTGGGTAGAGCGCCGGACTCGGAATCTTGGTGATCCTAGGGTTGCGGGTTCGAATCTCCGCTGGGCCGTTTCGGTAAAGGGGGATTTTTCCCCTCGGAGTTAACATTGGTTCTGACTCCATTTCCCATACAGTCCTTCGAATGAGACTATAAACCGAAGTTCCGTGTGTGCACACGCACGCATCTTGGACACGCGTAAAATCCCATCGCCAAGTTTCGGAAGAGAAGGCCAGTTTGGCCGTTGGTATGGATGACATGTAACACATAGCATGCACCTTCCCCGAAGTTGGAGTTATGTATGGCTGCCTCAATGGCGAGATTAAAAACGATCATACACACAAAACACCGCTCCCTTTGTTGGGTAGATGGGGTTAATCCTTGCCTGTCTATACAGGGAGTGTCCGCAGGAATATCAGCCTGCGAACGCGGAAAAAAAAAAAAAAAAAAAGGTAGGCATCGGACAGACAGTGCTGATATGGGCCCTTGCAGTCAGCGGGGCTGTAAGGAATAATTAGGATCTTAAGCATGTTGACACCATGTTGTCAAACCATGATCAATAGCAATATAAATGAGTCTTGACACTTTACCGCGAAAGAATAATTTGTCCCTAAAAGCTTTGGCTGTGAAGACGTAAAACTCAACCATTCTCTTTATGCGATTCAAAGCGATTGAGTCGAAACACTTCGTCATTGACTCAAAAGGATTGAGCTTTTAGCTTTGAAGGATTGGAAATGAGAGGTTCAATACACTGGGGAGATTTAAATTAAAATGATTGATTTGACGCGTGGATTTCAAAATGATTGTTTCGGAACGTTAATTAAAAAATGGATGATTCTGTGCATTTGTTGAATTCATAACGATGAATTCAGTCCATTTCACAGACTGAACATGATTGATTCAATGCATTTGATAATTCAAACTTGTTCAGTACTTTTATAGATCTAACATAATTTATCAACGAGATTTAAAACAAAAACATTAGTTCGGTATTATTATTATTTCATCATTCAAAACGGTTGATTCGGGAAACCGTAGCGATTGAAAACAGTTGACTCTGTGCATCTAATGATTCAAATATAATTAATTCAGCGTGTTTGATTCAATTCGACCATCTCAACACATTTTCAAAGATGTGTATCCACTGGTTTTCTCGCCGCTGATCGAAAACAGCGCACAACTCTCTAAGAAACTGATATGTTCAAGTAGGCGTGCGTGCGCGCGTGCTTGTAAGCCGACACATTTTTCTTTCCACGCTCTTTCACCGATCTGCCTCCAGAAATTGCCAGCAGGAGTATGGTGCACAGGCAGGCGCGTGCGTGCGTGCTTGTTTTACTCTTTCTGAAATTTTTTCCCCCTTTTTTTTCTACGTCGTGTTTCCAGCCTGGTTCCAGAAACTGACAGGGCGTATCGTGCACAGATAGGCTCGTGCGCGCGTGCTTGTACACATTTTTTTTGGGGTGTTTTTTTTTTTTGCACGCGCTACGTGGTTTGGTTCTAGAAGTTGACAAGGAGTATCGATTTGTTTGAGGGGGAGGGGGGGGGGGGGGGGGGGGGGGGGGGGGGGGGGGGGGATGGGAATCAGTGGAGAAAAGAAACCACGAGAAGCATTGTGAACGCAGCTCCCACGTTCTCAACACAGCGCCCAAACCTCCCAGTGAAAACGACACCACGAATCAAATTGATTGACGTCAAGGTAACATTTGAAGGCGTGTCACTTCTGACGTGGAGACTGGACGTGGAGGCAGAACAGCGAATAGGCTGGGAGATGGGGGATACGGTGGGTGGGTGAGGTGGGGGTGGGGTGGAGGATGAGGTGGGGTGGGGGTGAAAAAGTGCGCAGGGTACAGAGACGGGAGGAGAGGGAGAGGAGAAAAGGAGGAGCAGGGGGGGGGGGGGGGGGGGGGGGGGGGGGGGAGAGAGAGAAGAAGGAGATGGTGATGGAGAGCAGGAAATACATCTGGGAGGTTTGCAGTATGGGAATGGGGGGTGGGGGTGGGGGGTGGGGGGGGGTGGTGGTGGGGGGAGAATGGAAGGGGATGGGAATGGGAAGAGAATTGTGAGATTGGGCGTGTTGTGAATGTAAGGGGCACCGACATGGCCTCGTAACTGATAATAGCTGAAACAGAAATATTTCATACAGCTATCTCTCCCCTTCCTCTCCCCCCACCACCCCCCCCCCCTCTTGCCTCTTACCCTTTCCTGCCCCCTTTCCTCTCCTCTTCAAATCTCCACCGCCGGAAAGGAGGGAAGAAGGGGTG
>JADBJO010000806.1:7500-10000 GCA_016801955.1 Conus betulinus | reverse complement strand
CTCACGCAATACAATATTTTACATATTACTTCTAATAGAATTTGGCACAGAGATCATTCAAAACAGATTATAGTTAAAAATATCTTTTTTTTTTTTTTTGGTTTGTTTTTATTTGTTTGTTACTTTGTTTACACTTTTACCGGCGGGCAGTTTGTCTTTGTCTCAGTTTGTTTGCAGCAGTTACAACAAAATCACTAACGTATTTTTATCACAAGAGATTCGATAAAACATGGAAGCTGGTTTTCTAAGAAAAATATCATTATCAACCGTTACGATACGATACGAAAAACGAAACGATACGGTACAATGCAATACAATACTATGCAATGCAATACAATAGAATACAATGCAATGCGATGTAATACAACACGGTACAATGCAATGCAATGCAGTGCAATACGATAGCATGCAGCGCAATCCAATGCAATGCAATATGATATAATACATTACACTACAATAAACACAATAAATGCAGTGCAACGCAATGCAAAACAATACAATTCAGTAAGTACAGTACAATACAATACAATACAATACAATACAATACAATACAATACAATACAATACAATACAATATAGTAAATCAATATCACAACACAACAAAATGAATGCAACACAGCACAGTACTACAACTCTGAATCGAAATTTGTTGGTAGAAGGTGGTGGTGGTGATGGTAGTGAGGGTGGTGGTGGTGGTGGTGGTGGTGGTCGTCGTCGTCATCGTCGTCGTCGTGGTGGAAATGGTGGCAGGCATCAGTGTGGCGCAGTGAGCGAAGAGTGAAGGAGTGATGGGGATCTCTAATTGGTGGGTTCCATCTAGCTCTCTCTGTGTCAAAGGGATCGGGCGGCGACAGCAGCTGGCCGGGTCTAATCTGGTCAAGCCATCAGCGGCCGTGCAGGTGTTCTCTCATTCGCACAGTTGATTGCAGGGTGTGTGTGTGTGTGTGTGTGTGTGTGTGTGTGTGTGTGTGTGTGTGTGTGTGTGTGTGTGTGTGTGTGATTGGTGGCACTCCCCACCACCCCCATCCCCCATCCCCTCCCCTCTCTCTCCCTGCCGCTGCCCCCATACCCTGCCCTGTCCCTCCATCCACTTTCTCTGTTCTTCGTTCTTTCCTTCCCTTGTTGCCTCCACGATCTCTCTCTCTCTCTCTCTCTCTCTCTCTCTCTCTCTCTCTCTCTCTCTCTCTCTCTCTCTCTCTCTCTCTCTCTCCGTGTCTGTCTGTCTGTGTTTGTCTGTCTCTCAGTCTGTTTGTCTGTCTGTCTCTCTCTTTGTGACTCTCTCTTTGTCTGTCTGACTGTCTCTCTGTTTGTCTGTCTGTCTGTCTGTCTGTCTTTTTGTCTGTCTGTCTGTCTCTGTCTCTGTCTGTTTGTCTGTCCGTCTCTGTCTCTGTCTGTCTGTCTCTGTCTGTCTGTCTCTCTCTCTCTCTCTCTCTCTCTCTCTCTCTCTCTCTCTCTCTCTCTCTCCTCCCCCCCCCCCTTTCTCTCTCTCTTTCTTTCTCTCTCCATTCAGAAGTTGATATCCAGATTTTCTCATATCACTGTTTCCACCCCTATAACTTCTCACCGTTAAACACACTCTTTCACGTCCGCCATTGCCTCCCCACCCCATCACCCCTCCCCTTTTTTGTCACCTACATGTACTCTGATCACAGATCGATGCATTAGAACATTGAGCTATGTTTGCTTGTGTGTCTGTCTGTGTGTCTGTCCGTATGCCTGTGTGTCTGTCTGTCGGTCGGTCACACCCACCCACCCACACCACATCCAGAGAGAGAGAGAGAGAGAGAGAGAGAGAGAGAGAGAGAGAGAGCAAACGGCACTCGCTAGACTACCAAAACAAGCACATGACATGGAAGAATCAGAATTATTTCATTGTACAAGAAATCGGAGTGTTCAAATAACTTGCGTATCTTCGATAAACACATGTTTGTATTCTTATGTTTTTTTCTTTTGTTTGGTTAAAAACGGTTGAGTGAATTATGAGAAACTGTTTTTACGTGAACTTAAACAACGTTGACTGTTATAGACAAAACTGGGATAGTAAAATACTTATCAATAGTGACAGATATTCAACATATCGTTCCTTCAAATCTTTATGGCAGCCTGAGAAATGTTTAACTGATATTACAATTTTCTAGATTTCGCAGTGTTCGTAAGATTTCGACTTGGTATTAGTGATTTGAATGTCCATCAAAGATAAACACTAAACTCCAAAACCTGTCCATTCTGTCACCAAATCAAGGACGAAACACATTTTTTTGATTGTTTATCCATCTTATAAAGATTTAAAAGATCAATACATTTTGCCTCATACTAGAAATGTCCATCAAGTATCATTGCTTCTTTTACTGCAAACTGAAAAGAGATTTGTAACTCGCTCTGTAGCTTTGTTCATTTTCAAAGCACTGGAACGAAGAGAACTGCTATCAGTTAACACACAATGCCAGAGAAATTTTCAGGAAGAACATAAATCTTTGTTATGCAAATATTTTCTTTCATA
>JADBJO010000806.1:0-2500 GCA_016801955.1 Conus betulinus | reverse complement strand
ACAACACACACACACACACACACACACACACACACACACACTCCCACTCCTCTCCCCCCACATCTACCTAAACCCATCACAACGCCTATATCCCCAGGATCACAAAAAAAAAAAAAAAAAAAGAACGCTAGTAGTAGTAGTAGGCCACATAACGGCACCGGAAATCTCCTCACCCACTGCGCCCACCCCCTCTCAAAGAAAAAAGAAAAAAAAAACAAAGAAAAAAGACCCCAACCTCGCCAGTGCAAATAACGGTGATTACACCGTCCGATTCCTACAACGGTAATCACCAACGCCTGCAAAAACAGACTTCTTCGGGGGCTTGGAGATCTGTGTAATCCCGAATGGAAATCGCTCTTCCCCCCCCCACCCACCCCCCCTTTCAGATCGTCACTCATACCTGGTCATATTCATTACGTGCTGAAAGGAATCTGTTGGGAATCGCCCGGTCTAGAAACCGCCGTGCTAGTGTGGTGGTGTTGGTGTGGTGGTGGTGGTGGGTGTGTTTGTGTAGATGGAGGAGACTTGAGAGACCAACATGGAAGTTGTTGATGGTGGTGAGACTGGGTGTGTGTGTGTGTATGTGTGGTGTATACCCGGGAGAGTCGTGTGTGATAGTGTTGGGGTGCCTGCTACGAAGCTCTCCCCCGGTGTGAGCCCAAGGCCCATGGTGGCTTCTTTTGTGCCATGGCCTTTCTTTTGTCCCAGTCGACGGAGCCGCAGAAGAAAAAGAAAAAAGTTGATGGAGAAGAGAGAGGAGAGAGAGAGAGAGGGGAGAGAAGAGAGGAGAGAGAGAGAGAGGACACACACACACACACACCCACACACCACACACACACACACAACACACACACACCACACCACACACACAGAGAGAGAGACAGACAGACAGACAGAGACAGACAGACATAGAGACCAGAAGATAGAGCTTTGATTCATGCGATTTTCAGACATATTCTACTCTTTCTGTTTGTCCTTGCTCAGTCTAAATCATCCATAAAAAAGATTATGCTACACCCCTAACCCTACTCACATAAGCCTAAAAGTAGGTTATGCATGCAGATCTGTAGCACCACGACAGAGAGAGCAGAGAGAGAGAGAGGAATGAGGAGAGAGAGAGAGAGAGAGAAAGAGAGAGAGAGACCCAGCTGTAGAGATGAAAACCGAATAGACAGACAACAGACAGTCAGATAGAGACCGATACAGAGACAGGCAGATACACAACAAGACAGACAGACACATGATAGACATAGATAGCGATAGAGAGCACTCATCACTCAGACTGAGAAGTTTGATTCACATCAAGATCTACTACCCTGCTGCAGGTAGATAGGGAACCGACCCACAGGGGTTTGATTTTTTTTTTTTTGTTAATTTACAGAATACTAACCGACGGTTGTAGACCTTCCCGTTGCCGATTCTGAACAGATGCATGTTATGACAGAAAACGCGTTGACCCAGTGAGACCATAAACTTGTTTCTATGCCTTTGTTCTGAAATTGCCACGAGACACGCTTAACCCTAAAATGACGAGAGGAATCTCTGGAGAATTTGTGTTTTTCCTCGTATGACGCTCGTGTAAACTAGGATACGATGCATCAAAAACAAAATGCAGTTCGTCTTTTTCCCCCCCTTATTTTTTAACCCACAGTTAACAGTCGACCATTCCACATATATATCCCAAGAGAGAAGATAGAATAGAAGACGAGAGAGAGAGATAGATCGAGATAGTGTTTGTGTGAAGTATACACCTACTCATATGCATCATTGCGTGCGCGCATTGTGAAACCGAGGTATTGAAGTGTGTGGGTTTTTTGTGTGTGTTTTGTGTGTGTTTTTGTGTGTGTGTGTGTTGTGTGTGTGTGTGGTTTGGGTGTGTAGGTGTTTGTGTGTGTGTGTGTGTTTGTGTGTGTGTGTTGTGTGTGTGTGTGTGTGATGGTGTTAGGGGGGGGGTGGGGGGGGGGAGGGAGGGGGGGGGGGGGTGGTGGAGTGCGAGGAGAATGTAATACCTCTCTTCCCTTGGGACAAGAGACGGATCTGAAAATTCTTGGTATCGTTTGTGTGTCTGATCATTTTTTTTTTTCTGCATCAAACTAGATCTCACGAGTACTGATATATCTACACACACACTCAAACACACCCAAACACACACACACACACACACACAACGCAACACACACACACACTCCCACACAACACCACAATACACACACACAACACCACACACACACACGACACACACACACACTACACACGACACCAAACAGCGTGCGCGCGCAAGGCCGCGGTCAGCTCTCGTAAACTCCTGTCTATAAATCTCTTTTCGTGTCTTGTCTCTCTTCCTGCCTCTCTTCCCTCCCCCTCTCTCTGTCTACCACACACACCCACACACACACACCCGCAAACCCAAACACACACAACACCACAACACACACCACACGCTTACAATTATCACGCACACGCTCTCTCTCTCTCACCACAACGCCACACACACCACACC
>JADBJO010000805.1:525000-557869 GCA_016801955.1 Conus betulinus | reverse complement strand
CTGGCCAATATGTGTGTGTGCATGTTCTTGTTTCTCCACCATCGCTTTTTATGCCAATAACAGAACAGTAATTGGTACAAGTTACTTATGTAATTGCTTCCACCGCATCGGCGTTCAGGTGACTTCGTTTCTTCGAGAAAACGTAGCAAGATGCAAAAAAAAAGGTCACATTGGTTAAACGTAGGAATCTGAATAAACTGTGAAAAACAGGCGAAGAATAACAGAAAATGTACCGGTAACTTGTTCAACGCCTTACGTTTTTTTCCAAACCACATTAGAGGCAGCATCAACACACCTTCTGTTGGAAGGTCTAAAAGCGTTTTGTTTTGTCTTGTTACGTCTGGAACTGTTAATTGACCACTCCGAATACTTCGGGTCGAAAGACTACATAATGCTTCTGACGGTGGGATAACTCCTTGTCCTTTAATAAAAAAAAGGTTCATTCACTACCTCAAACCAGCGGTTCAACAGTGAGAGCTTTGCAAACATGTGTTTCTACCTGGCCATGCTTTTATTCTATGACACTGGAGTTCATTATTGGTTCCTGCCACGATAGCAGATCTGTTTGTTTGAGTCTGCAGTGTGCCTCCATACGGCTTGTATAACATTGTCTGTAGATCGCCTTTTATGTAAATAGTGTACTGTATGTTCTTAGAACTCTTGTCAGTGCAAGAAGTCAGCAAGTGGGTGTCACATATCCTGTATACGAGTTTTGAGCCATTTATTCAAAGTTTGTCAAAGTTTGGATTTTAAGCGTTACACTTTGCATTTCTAAAGTTTTCATAAGCGTTCGTGGTAAAGTATAGGGTGGAGTTTTTTTTCGTTGAAATTCTTTCCATTTTCCTGATTTTGGTCCCACATGCTTGAATATGGTACTGCTGGTGAAATGCAGAGGTAGTAACTATTCATTTCCAAACAGCTTTTAAAAAAAATCTGTTTGCAAACATGTTTTTTCCTTTGGAATGTAAATGTTGAATTTCCCTTGTAAACAGGTTTTGTATGAGTTTTGATCATACGCACATCAAAATATAATCTTTTTAAAGGTACATGCACTGTCCTACAAACAAACTGGCAAAATTGGGATGTAGATAAGGACCTGGCTGACTCAGCGGATAAAAAAGTTTTCTCATGATCCAAGGGTCCTGTGTTCAATTCCCCCACTTGAGACAATTAGCTAAGAGATTACCTCTTAAGAGTCAATGTCTAGGAAAACTCCAACCAACTCAAGCCCTTCAGGTGAGACTTTATCTTGAGGTCCCTATGTGTGATGGCGAGTATTAAAAACAAAAAGAAAAAGAACATCCTTGCACACACATGAAATTCCATTCCATCCACTGAAACCAGTACTGACTTTCTGAGAAGCATGGAGAGGAGGGCGGTATGGTTTCTGTACCAGGATTGCTGCCTGATTTGGCTAACCCACTCTAAGCTGGTAGCTGCTGAGGCACTTTCACTCCACTGTTGTTCTGATGGCGAAGTTTTTGAATTGCTACAGTTTACCTGACTTACCATTAGAACACAGTTTTGCAGTTACAAGCAGACCTCAATATTACTTGCCACAAAGGCTATGCAGCATCTTGATTTAAACCGACGTTTGTTTCTCGGTGGGGGTTGTAGACAGCAGTCTAATAGTATTGCTGGTGTCAACCCCTCAACTGTTCAATGAATGAAAGATGGGTGAAGGTCTCAATGCCTGTTTGTGTAGGCTCTGGGTTTTGCTTCTTTGGCATTTTTGTTTAAATTCTGAAGTGCTTATCATTACATTATGGAGTGCCAGAACTAATTTTGCTTGAATATGCAAAAAGTGAAAATTATAGCGATCCATCTCTTTATTTTCTTTTCATTTCTTTGCATATTTGTTTTCTCTTTCCTGCTGTGCCCTTTTTGTTTCTGTTGGCAGCTTTTTTATGCCCACAGTCTTGTGACCTCAGTGGTATAACCCTGTCCCCTTTCTTCCCCTCACCCACTCTGCTCCTCCCACCTCCATCTACTTTCCACAGATTTGAAAACAAAATGATTAAAGCATTAACTAGTCATACACTGGGAAAAAATCAAAACATCATCATCTTCTTCTCCAGGCATCAGATCTTTAGGGTGTAATAATGGATACTTGTATAGGAAAGAAAGAACAAACAATGACAAAAAAAATCAGTGTCCTAATTACATTCTTACATGCTGTACTTCCCTTCTAATATGTGATATCATATTCTGAAAAGCTTGACACATATCAACTCTTGAAATATTCATACAACACTAACAAAAAAAATTGACATGTACACATGGCAAAGCTACAAGGATGACAGACTGTACATATAAACAAATTCTGGGCATGTTGTAAATATATAAAAGAATGAAACCATGCACCAACATTCATGACTGATACTTCAAATGAAGCTGCAGACAAAAAATGGATCAAAATCTCAAATGGAACAAACAGACAAATACCCTCTTCATTTGTCTGTCTCTCAGTAAGGTATGAGTACACAGCCTCACTTCTACACAAAAACATTGAGAAAGACGGAGACAAAGACAAAGACAGAGAGAGACAGACAGACAGACAGAGAGAGACAGAGGAGGAGGACAGACAGACAGACAGAGGACAAACAGACAGAGACTGAGACAGGACACACACACAGACACACACACACACACACACACACACACTCACACACACACACACACAGACACACACACACACACAGATTTAAACATTTAAAGACCATCTGTCAATACTTTTCTTTTACCACTTCCTTTTGTCTTGAAAAAAAAATGCTGCATGAAAAAGATAGCATAAAAAATAATGCTCTGATTTACATAGCATTTTGACACCACAAACAGCAGTTTGTAAGAAAAATAAGCACCCTCACATGCTTATCAATTTTCAACTTCACTCATAACTCATTGTCACCATCAGTCCACTCTGTAAATGCTAAATTTCTGCAAGAATCCAATTTATCAGTATCTCACAAGCTTTTCGTCTGTTTCCATGTGATGAAAATATATTCAGGAAAGCGCTGAAAATAATTAAAATTTAAATATCCACATTCAACGAATCATTTGACCAAAAGTTAAAAATCATGTTTACCTGGACCAAACCTCACTCAAAAATCTGAGACATTTATTCAACGTCACGGACTACAAACCCGACATTATACGCACCTTGACCAATAATGGCAAAAGTAATGGGTACATGCAACGCTATGACCAAACCAATCTTTTAAAAATGGTTTTAGAAGGATACGTTTGAGGTAGTATTTGTCTGAATCTTCCACAGCAGCCATGTTGCTATCACTGTTGCCATGCACAACACACCAAACGTACCTTCATCATGGTGCTCGAAGAGCAAGACCAAGGGAGGTGATTGTACAATCTGCCATGGCGGCGGGCGGGGTTGATCGTAGGGATAGCTGTTGATGGCGAAGTTCTTCATTTCTGAATGTAACAGATAAGCAACAACATGCTTTTTCTTTTCTTTCCTTCTTTTTAACCATCCCTTTCTCAGGAAGGGAATTAAGCGTGATTAGCAACCAAAAACTAACATTTTTTTTTTGACAAATAGTATTATGAGAAGTGGGAAGTGTACAGTTTGTAGTCCTCTGATTACATTAACGCCGAGAGAGAGGAGAGAGAGAGAGAGAGAGAGAGACAGAGAGAGAGAGACGAGACAGAGAGAGAGAGAGAGACGCTGAGACAGAGAGAGAGAGAGAGACGCCGAGTGACAGAAAGAGAGAGAGATTAACACACTGGGGACCTTGAAAAACGACTATCCACGAGTTCGAACTTGATAACGTGAACATCATAACATTTCTTGGTCTTCGATCTAAAGACTGTCTAGTATGCACATTCATTACATCCGTATCCCATAAGAGAATGTCAATGAAACTAATTAACACAAATCTTCAATAAATGTCAGCGAACCGCCCAGAGAACGTGGACAAACGAGTCATAAGACAAACACACAACGCGTTTCGACCTTTAGGTCTTCTTCAGGTGAAACAGGTGAACAAAATAACGAAAATGCACTTAGCTTTGATCGTTTCAGACTGCTTCCGAGTTCAGCGCAAGGAAGAAGGCGTTAGATTTCCGCCTGCAGTCGTTTCACTTTGCAACTAATTAACACAAACTTACCACGCAGTTAAATTCTAGATAGACCATACAGTTCAGATCTCTGTACGTAGCGGATTATCGGCAAAACTGAAAATAGTCTTCCACCTAAAGGCAAACTGACAGTTTTCTTGACTGCGGAAATGTTCATGCGCGTAGGATTGTTGTATTCACATGAAACAATTTTTTTTCTTAAGAGTTTTCTTTCTTGCTTGCTTGCTCCCCCCCCCCCCCCCCCCCCACCACCACCCCACACACACACACACATACACACACTCAGCCGGCTAGATCTGACGAAGCCATTCTGTGGTGGCTTAGTTTTCTTTCTTTCTCTCTTTCTTTCGCGTTCCCGGCCATGCTAGATCCTCAATCCGGTTAGTATGGCGAAGTCCACAGTTCGCCGCAACGAGACCCTACCGGCCCCCAAGCTTCTCCAGGACCTCAACCGGACTGGGTCACGTGTGGCGTCTCTCCAATCGCTGTGGCTGGGCCCCTTTGAGACTGGAGGCCCGGTGCTGTCACCCCCTGGAGAACCACGGGACGAGCACCATACCGTCGAGTATCAGTCTGCATGGCTATAACGGGTGAGATGCGTAGTGTCTGGCCTTCTCCTGTGCTTGTGACTCTGCAGGAGGTCTGCCCTCTGGCCTCAGCCGACACATTCCGATTTTAGGTCAGTTCATGGTTGTCTGGTTACCCTGTTAAAATGCGTGGCTAATGTACACCAGACAGTGCGGGTTTGGACTTCTCTTTGGCTATGTTGGTTCGCGGCACCTTCTTCTGCAGCCCCTTATCCAGTGCATCCCCCAAGCGCAAGGCACGGGGGATCTTCAATCCAGCAATCGTCGAAGGTGCCTCTACGCTGTTTAGCCCCAGCGCGAGGGCTGCGATTTCAGTTTGCGCCAGCCACCATTTTCTACCAGGCCCTCCAACTAATTGAAGTAGCCAAACCAATTATTATTATCTTTTGAAAGGCCAAACACAAAGATGCATTCCATGTGACTTTTCTTCCGGTTTTCTGACTCTTCTCCATGATTCTCTCAATGACATAATCCTCGTGCTGCTCATTCCCAGCCCCTATGCACAACCACACCCCTGTGGGTCCGTCTCGGCTCCGGTACCTCAGCCCACATCGACCAGTCACGATGTCTTCTGGTCGACTGCTACGGATGGTGTGGTGTTGTGTATTGATGTTGTGCCTGCTGGTTTATGTTGATGATTTATGGCGATATGTGTTTGTAATGTCCTGATGGTTCAGGTAGCATGTAAAAGAAAAAGAAAGCTGGTTTGTGTGCTGCCTGGCCGTGTTGATGATTTGTGGCGATATGTGTTTGTAATGTCCTGATGGTTCAGGTAGCATGCAAAGAAAAGTGTTTGTGTGTTGCTGGCCGTCCATGTTCGTGTGGTGTGGGTGTGTGTAGGGAGAAATCGATACACGCATCCAAACTTTGAAAAGTGAGAATCAGACATTGACACACACACACCGCCACACCCATCCGTAACATCTGGCGACCCTGTCGCTTAAATCTTTGTTTGACAATAAATTCATAATTGTCTTCGTGATAGGATTTGCTTTTGTGCCCCTGTAGTTTGTCCCAGTGATAAAGGACAGGCCATGTTTACAGACTTTGCTTTTGAAAGATTGAGCTGTGTTGTTTGTTGTATAACTGTTTGTGTTTGATTTCTTCTCCCGTAACCAGTGTAACGGGGTACCTTCTTCTGTATAGTTTCTGGAGATACGACGGCCTACTTCTTTCTTCCTTTATGGGCTTCGGTTTCATTATAACCCACAAAAGGAGACGCTGCACTGCTGCCAAGTTACTTCGGCTTCGTTCAGTGATGCCTGTTATGATCTACCATCCACAGGACATCACTATAACAGCCTCCTTTTAATATTTATAATTGATTAGTCGTGGATCAAGCTTGAGTGAGCTTCCTCTTCGGAGGATGGCAGCGTGTCCATTCAATGATCATCCCCATGAACTAGCTGATGTCGACTCCCCCCCCCCCCCCCCCCCCCCCCCCCCCCACTTTGGTGCAGACTCACCACAGGCATAATGGTGGAGACACTGAAACTGAGATCACCACCAAAGAAGCAGGACATGAGATAAGCAGAATGCGAGCTCAGCAGTTCAAGGTGCACTCTGAACTTCCTTTCATAATCTATCCAGGGGCACATTTTCTGTGGACAAAAACCCAAGGGACAACATTTTCCGACAACTGAGGGATTACATGTTCTGAGTAACAGCTATATAGGGCAGTCAATTTTCAGACAGACAACTTTCCGGGGCAGAACACTTTCAGTGTGACCGGTAAGGGAGTACATCTTCAGCAAAATAACTGTCTAGGAGACTGCCTGTTTTCTGCGAGATAAATAAGCAGGAGAGTACATTTTTTTGGGACGAAAACTGAGGGAGTACATCTTGAGCCTAGTAACTATCTAGGGCAGGGTTTTTTTGGGTTGTTTTTTCTTCTTTTTTTTTGTTTTTGTTCTTTTCTTTGTTTTGTTTTGTTTTTCTCCTGTCTGATAGCTTCATGAAGACAATGTTCAACTTGGTGACTTTTGGTGGAAGTACGTTTTCTGTCTGACAATAATCTAGGGAAGCACGTATTTTTCTGTTTGACAGCTGCCTGTTGAATGCATTTTTCTGCCTGACAAAATCTATTGAGGATGTTTCCTGCTGGCGTACATTCTGCTGACAACTATCTGGGGATGGGATGAATACATATTCTACTGGATTACTATCTGACGGTGTACGTTTTCTGTCTGACAACTATCCGAGAAGTGTATTTTCTTTCTGACAAACCATCTAGAGGGGTGTATTTTCTGTCCAACACCTACATTTGGAAAGGGGCGTTTTTTCTGCCGACACCTGCCCAATGCAACCTACATGTTCTCCCTTATGTCCTGTCTGGGAGAGCACTTCTTCTGCCTGATGACTTCCAAGGGAGGTGGGGGTGGGGGCTGGATAGGGAAGGTACATTTTCTACCTTATGAAGTGTGGAGAGGTTAGAGGCAAGGGAGCTGGGAAAGGAGAGGAATACATTGTCTGCCCGACATCTACCTCTGGGTATGTTTTCTATTCTTTCACCTGTCTGTTGTTGTCTGAATCTCAGGAAGACTACATTTTGAAAAATATGTCTTTAAAATGCACATTTAATATTTACATTGCACATTTAATATCTGCATTGTACGCTTAATTACAGCAGGTGGGAGAACGGAAAGGGGATTCGGGAGGGGTGGGGGTGGGGGGATACTTCCAAATTTCCAAGTTTGTGACACAACGTTCAGATTTGTTAGCCACTTTGTTTCCATTATTAACTGGACTGATAACAACCACAACAAAGATAAATAAACACAAACATTGTCAAACATGTCAGTTTTCATATGCTAATATAAATTACACACACACACACATACACACACACACACACACACAAGGGTTAAAACACCTATGCTCCTTCCAACAAAACATATTCATGTGTATATATTATTTGCAGGCACGTTTGCAAGGACTAGAAAGCCGCTGAGATAAATATATGTATCGCATTCTTCAATGTATAGTTCCATTAGACAGATCCCACTCGTCCCATAAAGCACACCACGGCCAAATTCATTCATACATAGCTGGATTTTATTAACAATGTCACAGACTGATGTTCGTCATGAGATACACAATGGACAGAGTTATCAACAATATAAAAAAGCAAGCTGTAATCTGATCAACCGACAATTTGTAATTAAAAAATACACACACAAGCAAAGTTTTTTTTTTTTAATCATGAGCCATTGATCCATTATTGCTTGGAAATAACAAATTCTGATGAAAAAATAAATACACAAATAAATAAATAAATAAAAGCACAGAAAAGCAAAGTCGAAACAAACAGAGATAATTATAAGTTAGTATCAATCTGTACGTATTATGCCTTCTTACACTCTTGCATGTATTCATGCATGTTTGAGGCATGTGTGAATCTGTGCGAGAGTGTGTGTGTGTGTGTGCGAGTGTATGCACACAGAGTGGTGCGATGTACATGCTCTCATGCACATGTGTACTCGAGTGCCTGTGTAAGCTTTTGTTTGTGCAAGTCTACATATTTGCATATTATACATATCTGTGTGCCAATATATGAACAAGTGTCACAGACAAAAAAAAGTATCACCAATATGAATCACACTGGCAGGCAAGCAACCAATATGAATCATACTGACAGATACACAACCCATATGAATCATACTGGCAGATACGCAACCAGTATGAATCATACTGGCAGATGCGCAACCAATATGAATCACACTGGCAGATACGCAACCCATATGAATCATACTGGCAGATACACAACCAATATGAATCATACTGGCAGATACACAACCAATATGAATCATACTGGCAGATACACAACCCATATGAATCATACTGGCAGGCAAGCAACCGATATGAATCATACTGGAAGGCAAGCAACCGCTATAAATCATACTGGCAAGCAAGCAACCGCTATGAATCATACTGGCAGGCAAGCAACCGCTATGAATCATACTGGCAAGCAAGCAACCGCTATGAATCATACTGGCAAGCAAGCAACCGCTATGAATCATACTGGAAGGCAAGCAACCAATATGAATCATACTGGAAGGCAAGCAACCAATATGAATCATACATACAGGCAGGCAAGCAACCTATATGAATCATACTGGAAGGCAAGCAACCATGTAAACATTCTACCTACAACATCACGTTAACTTCTTTTCCCCCTTTTTTTTCTCTCTTTAAAATGGCATTCCATCCAGCTAATAACCTACAAGCAGATTACACGTGCTCACAATTATTTTACAAAAAGCATTTAATCCCCAAATCCTCCTCAAACTTTTCTTTTTACACACACACAAGAAAGAAAACTGTCACAAACTGAAGAGCAACATTTACACACACAGATCTGTTCATACTGAAACTAGGCGGAAACCATAACTTCATATACATTGTGTCTCCACAGCCACAAGGGTTTGAAAATGTAAGCGAATATTTAACTTTGGACCTCCAGGTAATGCTCTTCTTCATGACATCAGGAACAACCTGCTGCAAACAGGATGGCACAGATGAGAGGGAAAATTAGACAATACATTCACAGTTTTGAATGGAGAAAGAAATCGGCATTTTAAACACCGAACTCACAACTGATGACTGCAAACTGACCCCTGCTGTCAGTATCTCAATGGTGGGGTCAAAACCGGGTCAACTGGTTGGTCACATACGCAAACATCTCATCCACTGTGAACCTTGGAGTTGTGACCAAGGAATGATTCATGAACGATGAAGATCACTTGCACTGTCTGTTGTAATAGTCCTCACCACTGATGAAAACAGTTTGTAGTGATAATTATAACCAACTGTCAACTACATCTCAGAGTCTCTGCGAACTTCAGAACATCCATCTCCCCATTCTCCGATCCTTCCCTCTCCTTGATCGTATGACAACACTGACTGCAATATACAAAAAAGAAAAAGACAGAGAAGTTGTCTCATTTTGTTTTTTTTTAAAAAAAAAAAAGAAAAAAAAAAGCAGACAGTAATACATAAAATGAATAATCTGCTCCATTTTGTACCCGCACTGCATGCATGAAAATGCTTCAGACATTGTTTCTTCTCTCTACACCTGGTCAGAGATTACATATCACTGGTCTAGCTCTTGTGCAGTTACTCTTTCTGTAACATAAGCGGTGGTTACCTAACTTACAAAGTACTCTGGCATTTCTTAGAATTCTTCTCTGTACCTTTTAACTACATTCCTGGAACAGTTTTCCCTGTCAGCTATATCATCTCAAGATGGGCATCGACATTAGACCTGACCATAAAACAGATCTAACCTAAGGCACTGGCAGCCAAGTGTTCTCCACAAATAGCATAACATGAACTGAAGAGTACTAAGAGTTGCACTCCACTGGCAACTCAAAACAGCAAACCTGCTGAGTCCTCACAAGGCAAAATCAACTATTTCCTGTTCCGGTGCAGTTACATCTTGTGATAGTCATTCTGCTTTGGAGGGTTAAAGGGGCAACCGAGCATCATCTTGACTCAAAATATAACAAACATCTTGGTCGACTTCATCTCAGTTTAGCGTTCAACACTTTGGTCTGAGCTGGCTGGAAATCAGAGATGGAACTGACACGTACAGCAGCACTGCAGTTGATGACTGCCTAACATTGATAGCTCCCTGTAGAGTGCTGTGGAAACTTCCAGAAGAGCCGGGGTGTGGCTATGTACGGAGGAGTTTTAAGTGAGTTTTATGGGAATAATACCCTGGAGAGAGCACACAACACTACACAGCAAAAGACAGAAAAGCTCATATTCTAACAATTACTTGTCTTTGCTGCAGTTGTATCAATAAGCACCGAGCAGAAAAGACAAAACAACAATAGCAGCAGCAGCTGCAACAGCAAACAACAAAATACACACACACAACACCACCTCTAAATGCTATGTTCCAAACTACATTGGCAACAACAGGCTGAGAAAAATACCATACAAGAACTGAAATGGTTCAAACGTAACAGAGGCACTTACCACAGTATGCCAGATAACAGAGAGGGGGAAATTTTTAAACACATGGAACTCGTTTTCATTAAAAAAAAAAACATGAACACACACACACAAAACAATGTCACAGTTTCCTTTATTTTTCTAACATAAACTCAGTGAGAGGAAGGGAGTTAAAACAAACTACAGATCACAAGTTCAAAACAGCTTATCTGAAGATAACATGCTGCTGCCACATAACAAGATTGTAAAACAAACGGGAACAACCAACAAAACACAAACATAAAAGGTCACAACAGAATCCTTTTCACATATACAGTAAAAAGAAATGCTGAGCAAAATTGTCAAGGATAGCTCATAAAATGTGGTGTCAATGATCTACTCATGACGAAACACATGACCACATTCTGTTTTTTTTATATAAGGAGTGTTCTGGTATTTTTGTGTCCAGCAGTTTCAAGCTGTTGCAGGTAAATGCTTAAGGTTATAAGGGTCAACACAAATCTGAGCAGCTGAACTGGACTGCAATCTTACTCTGTCTGCCCTTAATTCTACAACTGCTTCTATACAGAAGGACAGAGAGAGAGAGAGAGAGACAGAGAAATAGAGAAAAGAGAGAGAGAGAGACAGAGAAATACAGGAGAGAGAGAGAGAGAGAGAAATAAGACACAGTGTGACAGGACAGTGTTACAAAAAAAAAAACAAACAAAAAAAAACCCTCACTGCAGTTTCCCAAGTTTACCTTTTGCGTGCTTCCTGGGTCTTCCATGACCCAGTGACTCAATAAAAGCATCACATCTTATGAACAGATAGAGCTATTCTCACGAAATCTTAGGAGTTTCTCAACCATCTTAATAGCTGTTGGTCATTGAAATTTTGTGTATGGGTACAATCAATTATCAGCGTAATTAGTCGCAGTTTCCCTCAGACCTATATATTTTAATGGGTCGCACATGACCCACGCCATCAGGTGAGGAATAAGTTGCGGAATCGCCATTTATCAGGTGTGGGGCTTACAAGACCCACATGATCTAAATAGGGATAAGCAATAGGAAAAGCCTCTACACAACGTGTGGGTCTTGCGCGACCTGCACGATCGGGTCTGTGCAGTCAAAAAGGTCATTCGGTGAAGGTTAATAGCCTATGTTTTAAACTCTTCTGGATAACAACATCGGCACCTAATAAATTCTGACACCTCCAGAAAAGGTTTAGTTGTTGTACATCACAGAAATAAAAAATGTGGGGAGATTAACTGTGATCCTGAATGCCTGCTTTTCCCCACCGTCAACTTTCAAAGCTTAAATCGAGGAGACAATATAGATAACACTAACGTGTGAAGGCCATCCCGGATTACCTCCCCTTAATCTTGGCAGTTCCCCTTCCCTCTCCAACTAGCATTTTGCCAAGGTAAGATCATATCTGTGTGTGTATTTGAGTGTGAGTGTGTTTGTATATGCATGTGTCTGTGTGTATGCGTGTGTGCATGTGTGGGTAGGTGGGTGTGCGGGTAACAAAAAGTGACATTAGAACCTTAACCTTGTAACTTCTCTGCTAATTTCCAAACTTCTTTTAGAAGATTACGCATTTTGGTGGATGCATAGATTACAAACATTTACATATGTACATTATACAACATAGCTAATGCACATGCCTTGTGACCATTAATGAGATGATCTGATTTCGTTTTTTCTTTCTTCCCCCCCCCCCCCCTGTAATAACTAAATAGCACAGGAAAACTTTTCAGTAAACTCCCTTCATGTGAGAAACTGCTGTGCAAATATTTTTGCTTGCAAGTACAGAAAGGAAGGAGAGAAGTGAGTGGGTGAGTGGAGAGGGGGGGGGGGGGGGGAGGTGAAAAAAGACTGAAGTTGAAAGCAGGAGAAGGAGCATGGTGAGAAGACTGGAAGCAGGTAAGAAATAAGTCAAGTCTTTTATTTATTATAATAGCCCTGCGCACCACACAAAGCCTTTTTTCAGGGGCTGTCATACTCGTATAGGGAAACACATCACATCTTGGCAAGGACAGATCATAAAGGATTCCATCTCGTTTAACTAACACACACACACACACACGCATGCACGCAAACATGCACGCACGCACACACACACACACCCACCCCCCAAACACAACAAAAGGAGTAAACAATAACACAGAGGCGTGGGGAATACGCTTGGGGACATATCAAAATCTGGCTGCCCTGAGAGCGCCAGGCATTTCCCTTGACCGCTTACTCCTAGATTAAACAAAAAGCATACACAATTAAGAAAAACACACACACACACAACAGATAAGTAAATAAATAAATGATTAAATAATGTTATGTCATACAGGCAACCAGACACAGCTGAAAGGACAGCTGGTGTCCCATCCAGACAGTGTGCACAATTTCCATCACCTAGTTCTCAGAATGAAAAGAAGTTGGCACGTCCTAAATTGTGAGTAGAAAAAAAAAAAAAAAAAGTCACACAACTTCCACAACAAAAACAGAATAATGGTCTACAAATGCAGAAAAATAACAAAGAAAGTCTCACACACACACAAAAGAAAAAATAAAACAAAACAAAAGCAGAGTCAGAGAAAGATAGAAAAACGAGAAATTAATAGCATAGGACTTCCATAAGTGTGTGTGTGTGTGTGTGTGGTGGGGGGGGGGAGCTGTTTTGTGTACTGAAAGAGCCCCTGGCATCCCCATGGGGAAAGAAGGAAACAGAAGGGAGAGAACAAGGAATGAAATAAAAAAAAAAAAAAAGAAAAAAAAAAGAAAAGAAAAAAATGCTTAAATCCTTAACTAACAGCATATTCGACCTGTGAGTTCCCTCTTGTCAAAAGAACCTTTCGTTTCACTTTGCTTTTAACGCAGTTTTGTCCCCTAGGTGTCAATCATCAAAAGCCCTGGCAACAGTCTGATACTGTGGTGCTGAACAGAAACACACCACTGGTAATTAACTGCTGTATTAAACTGGCACTGTCATCACACCAGGTGCAGAATTACCATTCAGTGGCTTTCCAAAGCCACTACAGAAGTGGTATTATAAAAAACACAATAAACGGCAATTGAATGGCAAATTACTGGACCTTATACTTCAGTCCAAGAAGTTGCTAGTGAGAGATCAAATTCCACGAGGACAGGGAGTGTGATCAACTCAATGTTGAGCAATCCAAGCCTTGACCAACTAGTTATGAAACCAAACTTCAAAGTTATGAAACATGTACATGGATCTTCAAAGACACACCATCTGTTCTCTCGCGTATACAAGATGTGCGTATGTGAATATATATGTATATACAAACAAAACTGGTTCTAAACAAGTTTTAGTGCCTCAATAAATAACCAATAAAAAGACAACAAGATTGAAAAAAAGAATGTCTACAAAAAAAAAGTGGAGGCTTCAAAGTCACGCAAATTACGACTCACCAGGGCTACAAATATATATATATATATATATATATGAAAACAAAAAAAGAAAAGGAAACACATAAAACCAAAACCCGTGAACTGCACACACAAAAAAAGAATGATACATAGTAACTGAACAAGACAATAGCAACAACAACAACAGCAACCAAAAAACAACAACAACAACAAAGGAAAGAAAGGAAAGACAGAATGATCATCATCACGGTCCATCCAGCGGAACAGGACCTTTTCTAGGCTGTTGCTACTCAGGGAAAGGAAGTCATGTCCAGCTAAAAACAATGGACTATCTATCTACAGACCTTTCAGTCAGATGATCAACTACCAGTGACCTTCAGGCTGATAATGCTATGCAACGCTGAAGGCATCAGCCACTTCCCTTATTTTGTCACCCCCAGATTAAAAGAAACTGTGTGATGGAAAAAAAAGAAACAACAAATAAACGAAAAAGGGAACATAACAAGAGTCACAAAGAAATGTATATAAAGGCTTTACAGGGAAACAGGCAGTACAGAACAGACAGCTTATGTCCACTCACAGAGAAAAATGTGCACAGATTTTCTAGAACAAGGATTTGTGAACAGGGCCACAAAAGCAGAAAACCACTGGATAGTCAAGCGAAAACGAAACACTGCAAAAAGGGCAGAGAAAAAGAGAGAAACAGAAAACAGGAAAAAGACAAGCTCAGAATTTCAGGAACGCTGGATACAATTCATACTCAGATAGCAAAAAAAAAAAACAACAACAAAAAAAACAGAGAGACTTTTAAAAATTGTTGGCACCTACTACAATGGGAAATTTCGCCCCTTCACTGCTTGAAACATGTGATGTACTTGAGTCAGTTTTGTCATGAGCCCGCATAGTACATACACACATTTCACATCAGCATACAGTCCACACAGCTAAAGGCAAGGGACAAAGCAGAAAGCTTGGACCATTCAAGGAATGGATATGGAATGGCTACAGTCTATATCACTTTTATGTTGGATGCTAGCCTTTTATATTCAATAGCATTCAGAAAATTCTGACAGCTTTTGCACACAATTCGTCAGATAGGAGTAGAACGCCATTTTGGCAGCAAATCAGCTGATCTGAAATGTACATACAGACTGTGTATAGGGCCCATAACAAAACTAAGCCAAGTGCATGTTTCCTATGTGTCTAGCAATCAAACCCTTGACAACAGAAATATTTTCTGCTACAGGCAGCACAATTTCCTGGCCATGAGCTCAAATGAATTATTTTAGCAAGCATTATATAAACACAGGCAGGTGAGTAACGAGCAGTGACCATCAAAAGATTAAGATAAAAAATAGCAAATGAATCAGGAGCTAAACAAACCTTGTTAGAAGTCCCACCGAGACTTGGTAGTTAAAAAAAAAAAAAAAAAAAAAAAAAAGCAACAACCCAAACATTAAACTAGGGCTAGGAGACACTTAAAAAATATTGCTGTTATTCAATATTATCAGCACATAGTCAAAAGCACACACACACACGGCAGTGGGATATGGTACAAAACAGATCATATAAAACATGCTGGTATTTTACACAGAGAGAGATGAATACTTGTGAAAGATTAGACCACAGGGTAGCAATAACACAACAAGGTAGTAATGCCTTGACAGGAAAAACAAAAAAAAGAAAAAAACACACAAAAGAAGAATAATTTATTTTTCCTCTTCTTTTTGCTATGGATTCAGAACTGCCAAAGGGCAGGTATTGTATCAATAGTCAGATTAACATCCACTCTTTCTTTCCAACAAACCTTTCACAATAATTCTGACAACAAAATAATCAGATAACATGTAAACTGCTGAAACTAACAAGCAAAACAAAGTGAACCAACA
Source organism: Conus betulinus (assembly GCA_016801955.1). Classification (NCBI taxonomy): domain Eukaryota; kingdom Metazoa; phylum Mollusca; class Gastropoda; order Neogastropoda; family Conidae; genus Conus; species Conus betulinus. Next base: position 541,966 of record JADBJO010000805.1, on the reverse strand, counting down.
AAGTACATCCAAATATCTTAGTGGCACATATGAACTAAAACAACACAATTACCAGTGTATACATTTATTCTTCTCTATATAAAGAATAAGTGATAATAAATTGTATGTACTGTAGTTACACACTTCTGCTTACATCATTACCATAAAGAATAGAATGAAGTTCTCAAAACAGTAATGCAGAAACCAAGATTAGTGTCAGATTAATCAATGTACTTTTTTGCATAATTATATTGAAAATAAATATATGCAAGAAAACCCTGAAACAAACAGAACCAAGTACAGTTTGCAAAGATGCTGTGCATATATAAATGATCTACTGAACTTAAAAAAAAAAAACCCAATAAAATAGATATACAAGAACACAAAATGAACCTTTAGTATACATCGTAATACTTCGCTACACTTGAAACTGTCAATTTCTAATACCATTTCCAACAAAATCTGAGATTCGTAGAACTTGGTGGGTCCCCTCCTAATCCCCTGCCACCATCTCTTCTTCATCCCTCTTTTCGTAACACCCATCACTTCTACCTACTGTCACTGCAAATTAACCCCCCCAAAAATGCAATAAACTGAAAGTTTCAACAATGTCATCAGAAGGTATTACTTCTGGATGGAATACTGTATACATTTTACAGCCCCACTGTGGAATCATTATCAAAACATAAAACTAAATTAAATAAAAGAATTATACAGTCAAATGTATTCTACCCACCAAAGCCAGAAAGTAAGAAAGCACACTCATGTCAACAATAACTTTTGTCTTCCTCATTGTGACTTCAGTTGGTTTGTTGTTGTTGTTTTTTAACAGGTTAATTTGGACCCTCATACCTATGTTGATATGCAATGTCATGTTTTGTTGGGACAAAGATGGAGAAAGAAGAGGATCAGTCTCGCTTCGTTTTCCCACGATCCGTCTTTGCTGGGACTCCCATCTGATGTAGCCACTTCCATGTGCGAGAGGCTCAATTACTAGGGCAGCCCTCCTCAGGCGACCACGCAGGGCAGTTTCTTGTCATCTTCTGGTCAGTGAGGCCAACCTGCTGCCTAGGTGTAGGCTTTCCCAGAGCAATGAGCCACCCAGTGTGTGCTTCAAACTGAACATTTGACACTGTCAGCCCTAAAGTGAGGTGAACAGACAGTCAACCCCTGAACGAGAGGCAGACATTAAGATCAACAGTAAGTGATGAATGCCTTCAATGTGCTCACCTGATGTCCAGCTAGCCAAAGGCAAAGATTCTGTTCCTGTCCTCTCTATATCTTTCAGTCAGGATTATCAACCATAGTACACTCCTAACATAACATCATCTGAAAATGGAGCACAGCTGCCTGCATGGCATAGCCATCTTCTCATTCAGTGAAATGGACTCAAGGTAACTTGGAATCTGCTAGTGAGGGTATCTGTACCAGGCAACCCCCGGAGTTCAGCTGTGGAACTGCAGCAATACAGCAACAACTTCCTGTTAGAGTGATCAGAGACGCTTATCGCACATCCCTCAAAGCACATGGAACGACGGAGAAAGACTTACAACAGACAGATGGACAGAAAAAAAAAGGATGAGCTGAGAGAGAGGCAAGAAAATCAAACAGGAAGAAGAAATGGGCAACAAACTTCAACCTTTCATTTTGGCGTGACTTCCTGCCCATCAAACAGCTTGACGTGAAGGACTATCAGTGACTGTGCAGCAGAAAGTCTGAATAAACGGTGAGGGGAGTGGGGCCCGGAATAGCTCAGTGATAGATTGCTGGACTCATACCTTGGCGATCCTGGGGTTGCCAGTTCGAATTTCTGCCAGGCCATTTCGGTACAGGCTGATTTTTCCCTTGGAGTTAACATTGGTTCTGACTCCATTTCCCATACAGGCCTTCGAATGAGATTATAAACCGAGCTTCCATGTGTGAACGCACGCATAACATCTTGCACACACATAAAATCCCATCACCAACTTTTGGAAGAGAATGCCAGTTTGGCCACTGGTATGAATGACACGTTTACACGTAGCTTGCACCTTCCCCAAAGTTGGAGTAGTGGCTCCCTTAATGGCAGGATAAAAAAAAAAAAAACAGTCACCCACACAAAACTCCACTCCCTTTGTGGGTGGATAGGATTAATCCTTGCCTGTCTATACTGGGAGTGTCCGCAGGAGTATCAGCCATAAGTTTCTCCATTCTTTTATTTCTTCTGATTTTCTCCCTGTAATCCTACCCAAGACATAAATCCAAAGCCACTTAATTCTACACACATCTTCAACGTATTTGCAACAACCCCTTTTAACAAATCAAAAAATTTTTCACATCAGACCAGCAGCACAGAAGGCACCTCTCTTCAAAGACTATTCTCAAATTACTGTAGCTGAAGTTCATGTCCTTGAAAAGTTTGTATAAAATGTCAATAATGCAGGTCCACTCCAGTTTGTAAATTGTGGCTCCATGAAGTATTCAAAATGCATCCCCACAACAGTTTGTTAAATGTGTCTTTCTATGATACTTCACATGGAAGAGTGGCCACAAAATAACAGTTTATCCCCAACCTGATAACGTTCATGATCTGATACATCTTTTTCCTTGGATATTCTCATTTCATTGTATAGTGTCATTATAGTAATTGGTTTTTGTTTCCAACTAACTTGGTGAATTCCATACACAGGGCAACTTTCATCCGCATTGTATTTGATGAGGAGATTTCAGTGCAAGATCAAGTCCCATATATCATATTATTTCCATGTATTTGGAAAACTTTTATTACATTTGGTGCAGGGACCTTTGCCACAAATTCCTGGGTTTTCTTACACAAGACTATTTTCATCTAAGGTATCAGATTTTCAGTTTTATATAAAAGAATAACCAAATTAAAAAAAAATAATTTTTTTTTTCCTAAATAATCACTTAGGTTTTTTTTTTCTTTTCAAAACATCATTAATTGTAGTACATACTTTGCTGAATCTGTGCATACATGAGTCCCAGCATTATAGCTGTTTGGCACTATAGCCCGAATATTTATCTATTTATGATTCATTCATCCATTTATTTGCTTTATTCCCTGGCTTATCACTAATTAATCTTTTTCATTATGCTGGCTTGTTTTACAAACAAGTTCTTTTTATCTACCATTTTATTAAATCTGCCACTTCAGCTTGAGCGCTCTCTCTCTTTCACTCTCTCTCTCTCTCACATACACACACTCTGGCAATGTCTGTATGAAAATTTCTTCTCTCTCACTTCAGCAAGTATACGTGCTCAGTTTTGTTTTGTTATCTATGAAAATGGGACACAAAAAAAGAAAGAAGAGGGGGGCAGAGAGGGAGGGCAGATGGGTAAGGTTGGGGGAGGCGGAGGGGAGGGTATTTAGGGAGTGAAAAAAGAGGAGACTTGTCATGCAAGCCCTATAAATATTTCAACAATGCAGCCAACTTTCCATGACCGTTCCAGTTCACTGGTCACCGAGTGTTCTGAATGGTTTGAGTGTTCTGAAACCATTCAGGCCAAGGTGAAAATGACAGTCAGGTAATGTTATGCATACCTTGGACCCCATGGCCATCATGTGAGGCAGAGAAGACATGACATCAGGCAAGCAACTTATGAATAAATGATCTGGAACCGCAAACTCGAAAGGTTTGTTCATTGTAATATTACTGATATTGATCATGGCAACCGCGTGGGGGTAACACAAGATGTCAGGTAAACTTTTATGGTGAACGGGCTAGTGGTGGTCAAATGTACAAACTCTGAAGGTTTGTTACAACATCATCAATATTACTCAAACTTGCAGCCACATGATGTTAGATTTGCTTGTGTGTGTCTTTGTGTGAATAAGCCAAAAAAAAAAAAAAAATCAACTGTAAACTCTTAAGCTGTTGCAAAGTTACTGATGTTAAACTAACTGCAATTTGAAAATTAAAAACGAATAAACAAACAACACAACAAAAAAAACAGTGCCAAAGTCAGTGCCTGATTTTTTTTTTTAAACTGCAAACATATTCCATAATTTTAAAATAAAATGACTACACTTGGCAAATTCTTGTTCCTCTCTTCCAAATTAACAACAGTGTAAAATAAATATTTAAAAAAAGAAACAAAGACAAAAGATGATGGTCCCCTGAATTAAAAGGCAAACTTTTGGAACACCAATCCAATGCACATGTGCGTCAATAGTCAATGCACTTCACAGTAATGGCAAACAATTCTACCTTTGTCAACAACTGATGTCGTAACACTCATTGCTCACTTAAACACATACATTAAAATCTAGTAACATATTTCAAACTGGTTATAGCAGATTAAAAACAAACACAAAAAACATGCTGGATGTAGCAGTCTAGATTACCAGTCTCTCTCTCTCTCTCTCTTTCATCAACTCGTAGTTGGTATCTCAAACTATGAAGCAAAATTAATGACAATACCTTCTTTTCCTTTCAAAGAAGCCATACAAACAAAGCAGCAGCAAATGGACAGAAATAAGCCATTTCTGTTTTTAGGAAAAGAAATCAACCAATCAGTTCTAACTTTTCTGAGTCTTTGATCATAAACCTGGTAAACATTTAAACACAGAATAAAAAAAGAAAAAAAAAATCATATATATATATATATATATATAATTCTGATTTCACTAAGAATGAAAATGACTTAAAGGACTTGCCACTACACCCCCTCCTCCCCCCTCTATATATCTTATCTGAAACTTGACAGCAAAGTACACAAAGAGACCTTCTGTGTTCTTTAGTCACCATAGTGGATAAGTCAGTAACAGGAGCTGGTCACATTTGTTGTTAGTACAGCAGGATGTCATCACACAGAAGTGAACAAGTACCACCATGTGAATGAGAGTTGCCACATATAAATACACTGACACAACTATGTGGATGGAAGTCAGCCCGTGGGAACGTATAATCACCATCACTGAAGATTCTACAATGCGGATGAAAGTTGCCCCCATGAAAACATATAATCACCATCACTCAAGACTCTACAATGCAGATGAAAGTTGCCCCATGGAAACGTACAATCACCATCACTCAAGTCTCCACAATGCGGATGAAAGTAGCCCCATGAAGACATAAAATCACCATCACTCAAGACTCTACTATGCAGATGAAAGTTACCCCATGGAAAAGTACAGTCACCAACCCTCAAGACACTTCAATATGGATGAAAGTTGCCACATAGCAATATGTAGACACCGTCATGTGGAAACAATTGCCACAGGCACAACTTTGGGAGAAACTGCCTAATGGATACCTACAAACAGAAACCACAATGTCGGAGAAAGTCACCACAAGGAAATGTACACCGGCACCACAATGTGGACGAAAATTGCCCAGTGGAATTGTTCAGAGATTTCACCATGTGGGTAAAAGTTGCCCCATGGAAATGTACACAAACACTGCGAAATGGGAGGAAGTTGCCCTGTTTGAGTGTACAGACACTATCATGTGGGTGCAAGTTGCCCCATGAAATGTAGATAAACACTACTGTGTTGGCAAAACTTTCACTGTATAAGTGTACAGACATCACCATGTGGATGGATGAAAGGTGCCCCATGGAAATGCAGACAAACACTGCCAAATGGCAGAAAGTTTCCCTGTTTGGATGTACAGACTCCACCATGTGGGTGCAAGTTGCTCCACAGACATGTATTCCAACACTACCAAATGGGAGAAAGTTTCACCGTGCAAGTGAACAGGCATTACCATGTGGATGCTAGTTGCCCCATGGAAATGTACACACATGAAAGTGTACACAGACACCCGCCATGCAGGTGAAATTCACCACATGAAAGTGTACACAGACACCGCCATGCAGGTGAAATTCACCACATGAAATGTATACAGACATTGCCATATGGATGAAATTCCTCACACTGAAATATAAACACACACACCATACTGTTGACAATCACACACATGGAAATGTACACTTGCAGAGAAATGCTGACAGACATAGCACAATGTGGAAGAAAGACACATGAATTATGTGCACAGACACCACACCATGTGGGAGAAAGACACATTAATTATGTGCACAGACACCACACCGTATGGGAGAAAGACACATGAATTATGTGCACAGACACCACACCGTGTGGGAGAATGTCACTTGAATTATATGCACAGACACCACACCATGTGAATTAAAGTCCACAGGCATCACAAGGTGTTTGTTGAAAGTTTCCACATAGGTGAACGATCAGCTCGACAAAGATCATCCAGAAGACATCCACCTCTTCAAATTGTGAAGGTGATGCCTAGCCTGTGTAGCAGTCACTGTCATTAGTACAGCGGCCTAACAGGCAGGAGCCCAGGGCCTCCTCTGGCAGGTGGCTTACTGCTGACTGGGTAACAGTTAGCTCTCTTTGTGCAATTGGCGTTTTGAACTATAAGAGTGACTGTGCAATAAAAAGTCTGAATAAGCAGTGAGGGGGCCAATGCCATTGAGAAGGCAGAGATAAACGGCAGTAATTCCCCCCCCCCCCCTTCTTACTCCCCCTCCCCCTTAAAAAGAAAGGAAACAGAATAAGAGTAGGCTCTCAAACTATAACTGATAAACAACTATGCTGTTTGAGTGTTAAAGCACAGCATTTCAGTAGGCTAAGAAGCATGGCTGCAGTGCGCGTCTCCTCTCGGCATAACCTGGTACTCTACAACTTACCAGTTCGACATGTTATGTTTCCATGCCCCACCAGTGCTAACATGGATTAAATAATCTTTTGAGTAATCTTCTGCAATGTCATATACACATAAAAAAGAGTTCAGTTACTCTGGCAATGTTCCAATTACTGGCAGGTTAGCACTGATATGGACTTGGGAGATTTAGAAGATGGAAAAAAAAAATTTTAAATAAAAAACACTCCTCCCTTTATCCATCAGGCACTAATATCTCCACGTGCAAGCTGGGTATTTGTGTTCCCTGCTAAGTGTCTAATGGATTCCATAATCTGTCACAGTGATCTTCTGGTTCAGTTACTTAGGGTTCAATTACCTGTGGCAAGTTAGCACACCATTGGACCCGAGAGATTTTAAACAAAACAATTTTTTTAAAAAACTGACTCCATCTTCATCCACAAGCACTTGCTGAACTCAAATTCATTTCTTTTAGACCAACACTCAACTGTTCTTGACACTCAACTGTTACATCCTTTATGCACAAACTGTTTTACACAGGCACGTTTTGCTTAGTCATAACTAACTTTAAACCTCCTAATTATCACTCCTACCTGATCATAAAAAAAAAACAAATCATAAAAAAACAGACAAAGCCTTTGATTAGACAATACTGATTGCTAAACATGTCTACGTGTGCAGCAAAAAAAAAAAAAAAAAAAAAAAAAAAAAAAAAGCAAAATGCTGCACTATCAAAAAACAACAACATATTACAGCAACTTAGTCGTCTTTCCTACATCCATTGTTCCTTCTTCGTCTCATCCATTTTCTTTTCACTTGTACACGAAACTAACAGGAGATTAAAAAAAAAAAAAAAAAAAAAAAAATATGCCATTAAAGATCCAATCTGTACAGACTAACGAAGATTCACTTCATTCATCCCTAACACCAGTTTAAAAGAGCTGAAATTTCTTTAAATCACCAAAACAGACAGACTACAGAAATTTCCTCCTTGGACTGTATCAAATGAACTCCTCGGCAGCAACTGAAGCAACTTGGCAGCAACAGAAGCAACTTGGCAGCAACATAACATCTCCTCTGCTGGGTCACCCACATGGTGACCTGATAATTGATATTGATTGCTGTGTCCTGCTCTGCTGAATCCAATAGGAGGAGCAGGTGGATAGCTAGGTATGTGGTGGGTGGAATAAGTGTGAGTAGGTGACTAAAAAGGCACAAACTATGAGACTACACAAAAACACTTCTTTCTTAAATGAAAAAAAAAACAAACAAAAAAACAAACAACTAAAAGCCGTTTAAAACTAGAAAATATAAAAGTCAGCATCATACCAACTACAAATGAATGGGTCTTAACTGTCATGCTTTCGTATCATTGAGATCCATACATGGATGCGTAAATGTCGACTTATAAATTACTTGGCAACAAACATGCAGACAGATCTACACCCATGCTTTATTACAAGTGTCATATAATGTATAACGGGCAGCTGTACTGACCCAAAACAAGCTTCAAACGATAAACGCTTTCTATTAAATAAATACTAAGTAAATAAATAAACAGATGGGGAACCATAAAACAAACTTTTAAACTTATGTACAAAGCTCAAGAACATTCTTTTACTGGCAGAGCGTACACCAACAAATGCAGACATTATTGCTGGTCCCTAACAAAAGCACAAGTTTAACTTCTTCCATGCGTTTAACACTGCCTGCAAATGCTCTGCTTGAAAATTTTGTTTTTTGGGGTTTTTTTTTTCTGACACATTCACAACTTTGAAAGAGACATAGGCAGTAGGAGAAGGACAAAGCAAAATCTGGACTTTGGCCCTTTCACAAAACATAACTTGTTGAGATAAAAGCATGGCAGATCCTCAGAGAGGAGACATGGGGAATAATCTAACATTCCAGGCACTACAATTTATCATAGGAATTGTACTATGGGCAATGTTATGGGTATTACTAACTAACACTGTCAATATCTGATGTCTCTTCTTCAATTCTTTGGCTTGCCTTCAACTAAAAGTTGCTCAGTAAAGTCTTGCAATCAAGACTTTGTTTGAAGACTGGTATTGGACATTTTCCCTATGCCTATACTAGATTTACTTGCTAACAATAATTCTTGTTTCTTTAACTCCTAAGTTTTCCAGCCTTTGCAAGATCACTTGAGACAGTCTCCACTGTATTCAAAGAGCAACCCACATCCCCTTCAAAGACCTGCCATTGTGAAGGAGAAAATGTTTACATTCATACTGTTTTGTGTATACTCACTTCCTCTCCTCTTCCTCTCATTACAAAACTGCTTGGATTAGCTGTTCAGCCAATCACATGTTATTCTGAGGTAATATGATTAACAAACAGCCATGGCGTGGCAAGAGAGCAGCTGTTTGTGAACACTGTATTTTAGTGGTCAGCCTAACAAATGACTTCATGCGTACATTCAAGCCAGCAACGCAGCCACTGATTTCTCTTATGAAGGCAAGTCAATCAACAACAATGAATGAAAAGGTTCTTAATTTCTTACCCATTATTCTCTCCTTAGACCTGTAATCCAGTTATTAACTAAGCAACAAGGCAGGTGCTTATCTGACAGACAGACACACAGCAGTAGTTTGGTGAGTATGTGTGTACACTTGTGAGAGTGTGCGAGCATGAATGTGCTCACATGTGCAGGTGTTGAGGGTGCGAATGTGTGTTGTGAACATGTGTGACATGTGCATACAATCAAGTGCATCATTTTTAGGTGGAGAATATGTGCATGTTTGTCTACCTATGCACATGAATGTATCTTTGCATGTATGTGTGTGTCACAGATGGCAAAGAGAGTGGAATAAAACAATGCTACATGTTATAGTGTCATGAATGTCACAACAGTACTAAGAAGCAACAGCAATTCCCCAAAAGAAGAGTGTCATGGATGAGTCCTGAATCCTGAGAGAAACTTACACCCTCAGCACCCACTAACATTAACTGCACTTGCACTTGCTCTTGGACGTGGTCATTCTCCGAATGTAGTTGTTTTTAGCAAAGTAGAGGTAGAGAGAGTACACAATAATGATGATGGTGTTTATCACCAGGATAAGCAACATCGGCACCATGCTGCTGTTCAGGTCGAAGTTCATCCATGTGATCACCGTGTCTCTCCGCTCCTGCATGTCCAGTAATGACGCCTGCAACTGGTCCATCACGCCTAGAATGGTGGTCACGTGGAACAGCTGATGGCTGTGACCGATGATGTCAAAATGGCCTGGCTTCAAACGCGCTCAGGGAAATGAGAGGCGTACAGAAAGGCTGAGATGATGGCAAAGATGAACTGACGGGCGTGAAGAGTCTGTGCAGCCAGCTTGCTCTCCTCCTCCGAGCAGAACAAGAGGCGGTACATGATGGGGAAGCTGGTGAAGAGGTATGGCAGGCTGAAAGAAAACAGCCGAAGGCACTGACGCACAGCACTGGGTCGCATGAACCGTGTGCCGCAGGATGACAGGGTACAGAAGACGGCACAGCACCCCGCCCCAAACAGGTACCAGGAGAAAAAAGCACTCTCTTTCAAAGCCTGAGGAAAGCAGTACGCTCGGAAAGACACGGCCACACCGAAGGAAAACAAACTAAGGGCAGAGTAGTCGAGGAAAAAACAGACATGGCGCGCACGCTCGGACATGACGTTGAAAGTGTGTGCAATGGCACTGGCAAGGGGGAGATGCAGCAGGCAAACATGTAGCAGAGGAGGGGCCAGGTGTAGGTGTCATGGTGGAAGTCCAACGTCTCCGACAGACCCTTCAGCACCCACATGAAGTACCAGCTGGGCAGAAGTGGGTCCAGAAGTTCAGGGTCTCGTTGGTCGCGTCAAACAGGCTCAGGATGCACTGCCAGGCGGAGGACTTGGGGTGGCGGTAACCCGTGACGATGAAATGCTCGTGGAAGTGCTCGGGCATCTGGTCCTTGTGGTAGAGTGGTCCGCCCAGTCCGCTGCTGGGCAAAGTGGTGGAGGGAAACATGGTGGGAGAAGGGAGGAGGCTGTCCCTGAGTGGTCCACGTTGTGGAGATGGCAGCAGTGGGAAGCAATGTTGGCGACAACACCTGACTTGGTCAGATCCTGCAACCATGGCAACAGACATTTCACTTTTTCACATCAATACTGTTACAAGAAAAGATTTTTAAAAAAAAGAAGGAACACTGTATCACTCTTTAAACTCCTCAATGAGAAAGGAAAATCCTCAAACTGAGAAGACTACATCAACAACTGTGATCCAATGGCAGTATTTCCCTGCAACAGCATGGGCTTCCTATATCATTCTCTTTTGACTCAGTCCAGTAGGCGCTCCTTGCTGTTTACTTCCCCTAAGAGATTTAGATGATGATAAAATTCAAATAGTAGGGGAAAAAAAGGGGGAAAAAAAAAAAAGCACAATACACACAAAGAAGGCACAATCAATGTCATGTTATAAAAACAAAAAAAGGTTACATAAATGAAATGTAAACTCTGCCTTGTTGGTTGCTGAAAAAAGCAGACAATATTAAAAAGTACAAAATCAGTATCAAGGCCAGTTAACAGTGTAAAAGCATGCAAAGAAAAAAGAAGAAAAAAGACAAACAACAAAAAAACAGAAAAGTATATATATATATATATATATATATATACATATTTAAAGAAAAAAAAAAAAAGAAAAGAAAGAACAAGAAAAAAAACACAGATGACTGAACCAAACAACTGAAAGGATGACATCAAACAACGACTAAAAAAAAGGCGAACATGAATATATGGGCAGAACAAAGACAAAAATTGCGTACTTCTTTAAAGTGAATATATCAATTATAATGTCCCGTCATTCCTACAATTTTAGTAACAAAATATCTATCATCTTCATCTCTCTAGTCTATGGCACCTTTTAACACAACTCATTCATTCATTCACAATGCCGCACAGAAAACTCTGTAAACAAAAAAGTACTTGTCTCATAACCTCTTTCTTATATCTTCAAATGCCTGTGCATGCACACAAGCACCTTTCCATTATGCATACAAAGCACACACGCATGCATAACGCCTCTCTCCACTCTCTCTTCACTAACACCCTCTTCTTCCACCAGGCAAACATCTGTATGTGCATGCGTGGGCGCGCATGCATGCACGCACGCGCACACACACACACACTCAGAAACACACCCGCACATACACACACAGGTATGTGCACACACACACACGTGCACGCATAAACACACATGAGCACACACACACACATGAGGAAAAGATTTCTATTTTCTAAAACTGTTTCTCATATTTGTAATACTTATTACCCCACGACTCCACCACAAACCTGACACTTACTGCACACAGGGCAACTCTATTGAGTTTCATTCCCTACACAACCAGAGCCCCCTCAAGCAATAGGAGCTACACAACCCCTCCTGATCTCAAGCAGATCCAGGCACTGATAGTCTGCCCCCTGACCCCTGAGTGCAGTGCTGTCTAACCAGACTTGAACCTTAACAACGCCTATTCAGTGGATTCAGTGGGTGTGCCCGCTGGTCATAGCAACGCAAAACAAACACTGCTATCGATAGAGCCGATATGAAAACTTCATGAGACACTTCAACCCTGGAGGCGACACTAAAAAAAAAAAAAAAAAAAAAAAAACCTGTTCTCTTTCTTTCTTTTGTTCTTTTCTTCTAAACTTTATCCCTGATTGAATTAGCGATCCATGAGCAGTGAGTTCAGAGGAACTTAAATAACGATGAAATTTGTCTTCAGGCACCACTTCATTGCAAAGCAGAACCACACTATTGCCATCAGAGTTAACAATAGCAGACCAAAACTACTGCAGTCATATGATCCTCTTTGATTCAAATATTGCTGGAACATCACATCAAAGGTCCACTGACTGATTCTGGCATTGTTTGAACATAATATGAAAGGTCTACTGTCTGAACTACGGTTGAATATATGATCAATCTTTTTATATACACATGTGTGCCACCCCTTTTAACATAAAAAAGCTTGCTTAAAAACAAAATGGATAAAAAGAAAAAAAAATTAACCAATTTGCTTTTTACCAACTGGGGAAAAATATTTTCCCTCCTGAAATTTAATCCTAACATTTTCTTTCCCTTCAGCATGTACTTTCATTCAAGTGACCTTAAAATTTACTTCCCTTTTTCTGTTTCTATTTCAACACAAATTCACATTAAATAAATCTTCTCTCAAAGCTCATATTTGCTTCTGTTCAAAGGATAAACATGAGGTGGGGGTGGGGGTAGGAGTGGGGGGTAGGAAACAGGACTGACTGACACACAAATCAGTTTAAATGATAAAAGAAAATCTTTTACAGGTTTACAATCATCTTGGTCCAAATCAATTCATCAACATACCACCTACCACTACACACAAAGCAATGTGACCATGTTTACAAAGCATTCTCAGTTGTGCATATAAACAATGTGTGTGGGTGGGTACGTGGAAGAGGGAGGGTGTAGTGTGCCAGAGCAAGGGGGGTTCTGTGTGTGTGTGTGTGTGTGTGTGTGTGTGTGTGTGTGTGTGTGTGTGTGTGTGTGTGTGTGCCTCTAGTATTCTGCTGAGTGTATGAGTAAGAAAAAAAGAGACAGACAAACAGACAAAGAGACAGAGAAATAGAGACAGACAGACAGGCAGACAGAAGCAGACAGATAGCCAGACAAGTGAGAATGTGTGTGTGTGTGTGTGTGTGTGTGTGTGTGTGTGTGTGTGTGTGTGTGTGTGTGTTCATTCGTACTTCTGTTTAACGTCTGTTCACTTTGAATGATATCAGACGTGAATGAAAGAGAGAGAGACTGACTGAACGAATGATTAAATGAGTAACCCTGTGCGTTGTGTAAGCATGAATGTAGGCCTTTGTATGTGAGTGTGTACTTGTATGTATCTGTATATGTAACTAAACTGAACAATAAACATATCAATAATCTTAATTACAACAATTAGTGGGGAAAAAAACTAACATAGCAAGAAAACAAAAAATCCTTCACTATCTTAAACAAAATGAGTTAGCTCAAAACTATCTGAATAAAAACCCCAATCGGACTATGTATTAAGTATTCAGCAATTTCGATCAGCAGAGAATGATTCGAAAGTAAATCTTGCAATTTTTTTTCAGAAAAAGTATTGGATCGTAATGATGTTGGTAAGAAAGTAGTCAACTTGTGACAATTGAACAAAATGTGGTTCAGTGTTATCTCTTTACCACAAATATAGTTAGCATTCTTACTAAACGAATTATAAGGGAAGATATTTGTCTGGAAAAATAAACTGGAAGATCAGGCATTTTTCTTAATACACAGTCAAATGGAAAAGCTTCCCGTTAGTTGGATGAAATCTAGGTAGACGTATCAACATTTGTTTGAGCTCTCTTCCGTGCAGTCAATTCAAGGGTACGATAACATTGTACTACTGACAGTTTTATTTTTAACTCAGAAAATGACCCTGCTTTTTGAGCACCTTTTTTCGCACCCCTATCAGCCAATTCATTTCCAAGTGTACTAGTATGCGAAGGAATCCAGCAAAATTCTATAATAATGCCTTTAGACACCAGACAGTATAAAAGATATTAATTTCAAACACAAGGTCGGGTTGGGTTGTCGATATATTAGAGGAGTTAAGGGCAAGTAGGACTGATTTTGAATCTACAAAGAAAACTATCTGAGCGATGTTAATGGGAACATCTGTTAGAAATTCCATTGCCATCATTATAGCTACTAATTCGGCTGTGAATATATATAAATTGCTACATATACTTCTGATTTGATTAAATGTTCAAAAATAGATATTAAAGAAGTGGCTAAAAAAAAAACATCTTCTTCATCTATTCCATCATGGGAGATACCAAAACCTATTCTTGATACTGGTTATTCTAATATCAAAAAAAAGGGTAAATATTAATATCATCACAAATTTAGCAAAATCACATGTATACAAAAGATATCAAAATCATTTCCAGGTGTTTGCTGACGATTCCATTTTAGGTGATGGAAATATTGGTGCAGCATTTGTTATTCCTTCCTAAAAATTCAAAGATCGTTCTTTCTCTGTGTGCGTGTGTGTGTGTGTGTGTGTGTGTGTGTGTGTGTGTGGAAGTACTTTGTTTCCACACACTGGAAAGGGCTTCCTTCCTGTCATTAACCATATGGTGTCCTCAGGTAAGGCAAGGTAATGTTGCTTACAGCCCAGCCGACAACGAAGGGCCATATCAGGGCTGTCACAGTGTTGAAGTCAACTCACAAGTCGTTCATTCACACGACCTTTTTAAAATACATCTTCTAAAAACACACCCGAAATGTTGTTAAAAAATCTTCCACTGCAAAATCTCAGATCAAATGAAAAATTTTAATATCTTTCAAAAATTCAAAGATCACATCAGGTGGAACATCTCTGAACAAGGTTTCCATGGAATCTGTTGTAAAATGTTTATGTCTCACATCATGCAAGTCCCAATGCTCTAAAAGAATACGTCCTCAGGTGTTATATCCTTGAAAAACAGGAATTGAAAACAAATGTCAGCTATCATTTCCTTGGAAGACAGGTAATGAAAACAAGTGTCATGAACTCTAATCATACATTTGTAAGTCCAATTATACACTTGTAAGTCCAATCACAGACATGTAGGTCCAATTACACACTTGTAGTGCAATTACACACCTGTAGGTCCAATTACAGACATGTAGGTCCAATTATACACTTGTAAGTCTTGATTATAGACATGTAGGTCCAATTACAGACTTGTAAGTCAGATTACACACTTGTAAGTCCAATATAGACATGTAGGTCCAATTATACACTTTTAAGTCCAACATGTGGCACACCTGGAACTGATAATCTTTTGATGAGAAAAAGAGAATTTTGGGACTTACATTTCTTACTTATTCACTAATATAGTGACCAAACTTAGTCAAATTTTAACTTTCACATCCTTTTAAGGCATGTACAGTGTAATGCTGTGTCCTCACATGGTATGCCATACACGGGTGTGTGTGTGTGTGTGTGTGTGTGTGTGTGTGTGTGTGTGTGTGTGTGTGTGTGTGTGTGTGTACGCACGCGTGTGCGTGTATGTGTGTGTGTATGCGCACGCGTCTCTTCAGTCTCTTCAAGAGCACACATGTACACAAGTACATGCATATACTGCATATGAGTGTGCGAGTGTGTAGCTATGCATGTGTGGCAATATGTGTGTGTGTGTGTGTGTGTGTGTGTGTGTGTGTGTGTGTGTGTGTGTGTGTGTGTGCGTGCGTGCACGCGTGTGCGTGTGTATCCCCCAACAATTTCAGCTCCATTTCAGTTTTATCCTTTCTTTACTAGCAGTCAAAACCTAGAGTCCAAAGTACCACCATGGTTGTGACTCATTTGGATTACAATATAACACAAAGACCCAAAATGGAGATGGACAAATTAAGTTTTGAGACAAGACTAAGATACCCAAAGGATCCAAATCTTCAGCAGTTGACTGGCAATTAACTGTGATGTAGAAAACAAATAACTGCGAAATAAATTCCCAAACAAAAGCAAACAACAGTTCTCATAATTTCATTCTTCTGCAGTTTGTACCATCACGCAAACCAGAAAACAAATCAGCGAGAAATAAATTCCTAAAAACAACAACAAACAAGTGTTTTAATTTTCTTCTGCAGTATGTAAATTGTAATATGATTTATCTCTCTTTACAAAGCAAGGATTTGCATGATAAAGACATATAAACATTAAACAAACTACAAAAACATGACAAATGCTTTGTTACCTCACCAAGTAATGTCCAGAACATCTTCAAAAGCTAATGAAGGCAAAAAAGTGATTTTGCAACTTTAGGGTTTGTGTTTGTTTCCCGAACACGTATCAACTGATGAAAAGTCGTCACCCCATCTGAATCCTGCGCTGTTTCCTCCTTCTTTCATTGTTTCTTTGTTTGTTTTGTTTTGTTTCTTTGGTTCGACACCAAAACTTACTCCACTCCAACCCCAACTGTTCACCAGGAGCCAACTTTAGGGCCCAGGACAACAGTCAGATTCCCACAGAGGACTGGTAGTGTCAAAATGTGTACAAAGCAGCAGAGAAAGAACAGATACAGGCATGCACAGGAAGGAAACAGGCAGGCAGGAGGTGGATGTGTTCTGTAAGCTTCTATACACAACTGCGCCTATTTCCCCATGTATGCAAGCAAGTTTTCAACCATGTATTGTTTTACCCTGTCCTTTTCCTTCTTCTTCCGCCCCCCCCCCCCCCCCCCCCCCCCCCTCCCTCTCCTTCCCTTCCCTTCCCTGCCTCTTGCTTCTCACCAGCATCCATGTTTCACTCTTGTCATGTCAATTTTCTTCTTTTCCTTTCTTTTTTTCCTTCTT
>JADBJO010000805.1:512500-515000 GCA_016801955.1 Conus betulinus | reverse complement strand
GCACACACTTCTGTCTCTCTCCGTCTCTCTCACACACACACACAGAAATTTTCTCCTACACACACACACACATACACACACACACACACACACGCACAACCACACACGCATATGCATGCACATGCACACATACACCTCTCTCTCTCTCTCTCTCCTCTTTTTCTTGCCCACACTGTGCACATAGGCACTTGCTTGTTCATAGATTACCTCTAATACAATTAAAAATACACACTGACTTACATAAAGAATGTCACAAGCAAACATGCACACACACACACACACACACACACACACACACACACACACACACACACACACCCCACTCACACTAAGAAACATACAACAATTTTGGTAACCCCCCCCATCCCAGCTCTTTGTGGCCAGAAGGATCAGATAACATATTGACTCTGGCATCACATCAGTGCTTCGGTCAATTATCAGGGTCACAGATCAACTGCCAGTTAGCAATTACACGCATCTCAAACAACCCCCCACAGCCACCAGTGATGTCTCTGCTGGGTTTGGCTACCTGAATGCAATGTTTATTCAGAGGGAGGGAGGGAGGGAGGGATGGAGGGAGGAATGAGGGGTGGGGGTGGGGTAGGGAAGGAAAGCAGACAGACACAGGGCTGAGAGGGAGAGGACAGAAAATGGCGCCGAGAAACTCTGAAGTATTCATGTCATGCCAATGCCACCCTACCCCCCACCCCATCCCACCCCAAAAGAAAAGGGCCGATCCTTCTGCACAGATCACCATGACTGTAATATACCCACAAATACTTATCCCCTGCAGAAATAGCTACTTCAAAAGTGTGACGAAACTGCCAAAGTATGCACAGTCACTGTTGTTTGAAAAAAAAAAATCAAAAAATAAACATGGTTATCTGTTATTTTCTTCATCACCTCATAGTGGTTTAGAGCAAATGGATTTCCAGACAAAATGAATATGTGTCACTGCTCAATTTCCTGTATCATGTACATTCCCACCAAAATAAACAATTTTCAAAAAAAAAAAAAAGTTTTTTTGTCATCATCATAACCCTCATTACTACGCTCGTTACTCTTGAGCGCTTATCATTATGTACATTATTATTGTGACTTATGTGTTCATGAATTTCAGCTATGCAGAATCTCAAATTTCCTAACTGCACATGTTAAACCACATGATATAAAAAAAAAAACAAACAAAACAAAACAAAGCAAAAACCTTGGCTTAAATAAAACAGCTTCTTGTGATTTCTGTTCATCTCAAGCCTGTCACTTAGAAAAGAAAAATTGAGAGAAAGGGACAGACAGACACAGAGAGGGTGGACAGGAGAGAGATGATACAGAAAAATTAGATATGAAAGTAAGTCGAGACAAGACAGACCGACAGACAGAGACAGAATGGGTCACCAGGACAAAAACGATCAAGTTCAAAAAGCATACATTCAGGAAATAACTTAACAGAAGAAATAAAAAAAAAGAGAATATGATGATGTATGTGCAGACAGACAATGTCTGGCACCAAAGGCAGCGTCTCTCAAAGGAGCAACAAACAGAAAGACATTTGTCGCAGAGACAGAGCCCAAGACAGCAAGAGCAATCCTTTTTACCTTCAGATGCTTCCTCTGATTCATTTCCATTATCACCTCGCCCTCCCATGCCCCCCTTCCCCATCCCATCCCTCCCCTCCCCTTCAGAATGAATGTTACTTTGCTCTGCACCAAATCTTAAAAGTTTATTGATATGAATATGTCCGATAAGCCTAGTATTTTTTTTTTTTGCACTCAGACCTATGCAAATGAAAATGTAAAAGGAAAATAATCAATTATTCAAACAAACAAACAAGTAAAACAAATACCATCTTGCACTGCTGTAGAAAATGGGGGGGGGGGAATCCTGGCTTTGCCCTTGGATTTGAATCCACACCAGAATTTTTCATGGGACTGTTTTACTTTTAGGTCACATTCCGTCTTTCCCTCAGGTTTGGTTAAAATGAGTTTAGTCCTTTTTGAACAATCCAGCAATCTGACCAACAAACAAAGAGACCGAGGTGAAAACACTGGCTGAAAAATTCAGCTGCCCTGAGCAAGCACGGATGCAGGTGGGCAGGTGTGTTTCAGAACCGAGGAGACCGTCTGAGAACTTGAAAATTTGCCGTCTGCACCAATTACTTTTCTCTGTAAATTTCTCAAAAACTTAGTGCTTTCATTCTTGTCCAGAATGACAGCTGACTTCCATTATTTTCACCTGTTAAGCTCTAAACTTGAACCACTAGGTACAGTCCCTCTGGCTCCTAGACACATTTATTCAATGTTGTAAAATAGCATGCAGTGGATGTCTCATCACATAATTACTTCCCTGTGAGCTAAATTGTAATGTTGCAGCCATATTTTTCACTCTTCCACTTAAAGCTTTCACTTTATCATAGTGACATGAACATGTCTCAAAACTTTTTTTGAAAGAAAAAGAAAAGGTTTACAGACAATAAACAATGATGGGGAGAAAAACATGAGGT
>JADBJO010000805.1:505000-507500 GCA_016801955.1 Conus betulinus | reverse complement strand
TTTCCAAGTGCACTTACCAGCCAGCAGTGCGGTACACCCCCCGCTACAGGTAGCACCGGACCCCCCCACTGCCGTTGACACTGCCGCCTGCTAGCACTGCAGCATCCTCTAAGCACTACCTGTCGATGAAAATATGAAGAATTTAGGGCTGGGTCCTTTCCAATGTTTATTTTTCGTCTGCTGAACTACCTTTGTTCTCCCTCCTCCGCCCCCCCCCCCCTCCCCCCCCCCCCCCCCCCCCCCCCCCCCCCCCCCCCCCCCCCCCCCTCGACCTCAAACACAGAGACACATGCACTCCATCACTCTCTTTTTCTGTTTTACTTTTCTTTCTTTCAACCTACTGCACTTGTACAGGTAACTGAGAAACAGATGTTTATCCCCCCCCCCCCCCCCCCCTCTCCAAACAGGTTTTTAATGGCACATGAAAAGAGCACCAAGCCTTCCACCAGTTTGTGCATACCCAATTAGTAACAGCAGACACTTCCTTCTCAGAATAAGTCAATGACTCTGTGTGTGCGTGCATGCGTGCGTGCGTGTGTATGTGTTGTGGGTTATGTGTTGTGTGTGTGTTTGTGTGCTGTGCAAGTGTTTTGTCTGTGCTTGCATGCATCAGTGCATGTGTATTTGTCTTGTCTACCTGTGTATGTCTGTGCATGTGCGCAGTGTGTGTCTGTATAAGTGCGTGTGCGTGTGCATGCGCGCATGCATGCATGCATGCGCATACATTCATGCACGCCTATTCTCTCCAAACCTCGGACTCGCCCCTCCTGCTCTTCTCCAGACCCCTCCTCTCCCTTTCTCTCTCTCTCTCTGCTGCTACAAAGAGCACTGTATCAATTTCAAAGATGTGACGGTCTCTTTGCTTTAGAGGTTTGTTCTGTTTTATTTTGTTTTCTGTTTCTGTTTCCTTTGTTTGCTTTTGTAAGAGGAATCCCGACTATCATCCTTGAAATGGATTTTCTACTTCAGGGGGACAGTTTCATTTAGTTATGTGTCTTGTTTTGTTTTTAGAGATTTCTCTTTTGTTGTTGTTGTTGATATTAACACAAACTGGAGACAGAAAAATTCAAGCACACGTACGTAACATTGCTACACTGTTAACATACATGACAATCAATCAACCAAATGACAAAAAATTACATGACAAAAACTACTTGAATTTTGTCCTTTAACAAACAGATAAATGTCCTAATATAATTCTTTGTATGTTCCTCATGTCCATTTACTGAATAAGCAACTATAATGATCACGCTTCAATTCCTATACAATAATCAGTAACTTTAGTTAATTTGCTGCCCATCTGTAAACAATTTCCCTGGAAGGGAAGCTGAAGCGTGGCTGCTTTTTGAGTTGTGCTGAAAATCGTCTCACACTAAGAAATCTACTGAATGACTGTCAAAAATCCGCTCCAGTGAGGGTTATGCCACTTTTCTTCATGATTGTTCAGCCTGGAAACTTTTTTTTTTTTAAACGAACACTTTCCAGCTCTACTTACCTAAAAAAAAAAAAAAAGTTACCCAGCAAACTTTCTCTTCTTTTTCATTTATCAAAAGATTCACCTTTATCATATGATAAAACAATTAAACAGAAAAACTCTGTTTAAAATCAGTTAAAAAAAAAAAAAAAAAATGCAGCCAAAAATAAGGAAGAGACGCTTTCTACATAGAAAGTTCTTTAATTCTTGTCTGATGACTTGCTAAATTTTGTTCAAATATGACTGTAGAGATCAAAAGAAAAAAAAAGTTGTTTTCAATGAATATTACTGTTTCCATTTAATTTTCAACATCACTTCTCAAAACAACTTCTGATTCAACGAACACCCTTAGGAAAACTGTGATCAAATTATAAAAACAACAATTTTTCCTTTAACAGAAAAATGTTACGTATTACTGTGGTAGCTGTAGACTTCTCGTACTGCCTTCCACAATCGAGTTCAACCACAGGTTCCTGCTGAATACTGCTTCTACTGCTGCTGCCGCAGCCCTTTTGACAAACAGAACCCAATGACGGCCCCGGACCCGACTGGCTGGCAGCCTCAAAAGCCCCCATTTACCCATGCACAAAGGAAGCAAGATCAGAGCATCTCTGCCCATTCTCTTGGCCACTGGACTTTGGCCTGCCCTACCAGCCCTCACCTGTTGGCTTTACAGCCCCTACCAGATCAGAAATACCCTCCCACTGGTCAAAGCAGTATCCCCCCTTTCTCACTCCCTCTCAACACTCCCCCCCCCCCCCCCCCCCCCCCCCCCCCCCTCCCTCCCCCATGCAGATACCATCCAGTCATGTCAACCTTACACTTCTCCATTGCACCAGTTGTGTTAACATTCTGAGTCATGTCAACCCTTACATTTCTCTGTGGCACCAGTTATGTGTTAACATTTTTCAGAAGCGTCAACCCTTCCACATGGCACCAGCAGCGTGTTAATATTAATCTGCCATAAACACAAACAATGTGGACAAATTCGTTTGGGGAGATTATGAACGGTCATGATTTTCATAA
>JADBJO010000805.1:482500-502500 GCA_016801955.1 Conus betulinus | reverse complement strand
ATGGGGGGTTGGGAGTGGGGAACAGAGACAGAGAAGGAGAAAATTCACGACAGCAACAAGAAAAAAACAGACTTGGGAGGGGTGGGGGGGGGGGGGGGGGGGAGGGTGGGGGAATAGAATGTTAGGATTTAGAACAGTAATGATAAAAATGTTGTTACAGGACTCCAGAGACTGCAAGCAGAGGGAGGAAGGGAACTGGGAAGCAAGAGAGAGAAACAGACAGACAGACAGAAGAACAGACAGACACAGATAAACAAACAGAGACAGAGAGACAGACATGGTGAAAGAGAGACAGAGAGAATGTGAAGATTTACAACAGCAACAAGGCCTCAAAATCTAATCTTCAAGACAAAATCATACAACTTGAACTAAATCTCTTACGTTGAAACTAACTGGTCAGTGAAACTGCAAAACTGCAACTGTTGTTAACCGATTTTACCACCTTCTGTCCACTTGCTATTTCATTTCACCAGAAGTCTCCATTCACTTTCCCTTCCACCCCTTCCTATTCTGTCCAAGCATTATCTCTCATCAGGGTGCTCTTCAGCGTTGAACGAAAACAACCTGGGTGTGCCATAACCCCACCAACTGCCGATGAATTCCAGGTTTGATGAGGCTCTCAATCCCCTCTACTCCACCTCCACACTACCCCCCCCCTCCTTCCATCTTTCCAAACCTACTGAATGCTTGTAAGTAGCTAACCTATTTTATCTGGGAGGAGATGAAGCCCTCTGTGAAAGAGAGGAAATGAGATTTGGGGAGCAACTCCTATGGGCAGGGAAAAAGATCCTGGCAGTGAGAGAAGTTGCAGACCAGGAGGAGGAAGGGGCGGGGGGGTGGTGCGGGGGGGGGGGGGAAGAGACAGACAGACAGACAGACAGACAGACAAGAAGAAAGAGAAACAGAGAGAATGTGAAGATTTACAACAGCAACAAGTCCCTTAACAAGGCCTCAAGATCTAATCTTCAATACAAAATCATACAACTTGAACTAAATCTCTAAAGTCGAAACTAACGGTCAGTGAAACTGCAAAACTGAAACTGTTATAAACGGATTTTATCACCGTCTGCCCACTCGCAATTAGTCTCCACTCACTTTCCCTTCCACCCCTTTCTCTTCTGTCCTGGCATTATCTCTCATCAGGGTGCTCTTTACCATTGAACAAAAACAACCTGGGTGTGCCGTAAAGCCAACCACTGCCGATTATTTCCAGATTTGATGAGACTCAACCTCCCTACTCCACCCTCACCCCCTCCTTTCCTTCCTCACCTTTCCTACTGAATGCTTGCATGTTGCTGATGTACATACTTTATCAAGGAGGAGATGAAGCCCTCTGCGAAAGAGAGGAAATGAGATATTGGGGAAAAAAACTCTTACGGCCTTGGAATGAGATCCTATGAATGAGAGAAGTTGCAGACAAGGAGCAGGAGGGTGCAGGGGAAAAAGAGACAGACATTCAGACTGACTGACTGACTGACAGACAGAAACAGACAGACAGACAAATAGACAGAGAGACCAACAGATTCTGTGAAAGACACACAGACAGACAGAGAGAGAAGGAGAGTAAGAGAAAGAAATGCTATCTCTAAAGATAAATGACAGACAGAAAGACACAGACAGAGGGAATGAAATGAAGTAAAGAGGCTCTAGAAAACTGGCCAAATATATATAATAAGATTGTCATGATGTAAGCTGAGCAATAAACTATCAATATATCAATGGTGTGTATTTGTGTATCTGTGTGTGTGTGTGTGTGTGTGTGTGTGTGTGTGTGTGTGTGTGTGTGTGTGTGTGTGTGTGTGTGTGTGTGTGTGTTGCTAGCGCATGCATGTGCTGAGAAAAATATCCGCCAAATCCTAGACAGCCTCTTTCGTGTGAGTGACAGAGATGGTGTGCATGCATTGTGTGTAAAACAATCTTTAAAGAGACAAAATCTTTAGATCTACCATTTTCCTATGACTCATTAACATTACAGTGAGCTCCCATATATATATATATATATATATATATATATATATCCCCTTTTTTGTTACACATTTGTGCAAAGCATCTGCCTGACCATGTAAGCTAAGCAAGAAGGCCACAGTCAACTTAATTATAATCCAAGATCAATGCAGTCAGCAGGCCACTGTCAACTTTAATTATAATCCAAGATCAATGCAGTCAGTATGCCACAGTCAACTTTAATTATAATCCAAGATCAATGCAGTCAGCAGGCCACTGTCAACTTAAATTATAATCCAAGATCAATGCAGTCAGCAGGCCACTGTCAAACTTTAATTATAATCCAAGATCAATGCAGTCAGTAGGCCACTGTCAACTTTCATTATAATCCAAGATCAATGCAGTCAGTAGGCCACTGTCAACTTAATTATAATCCAAGATCAATGTGTCAGTAGGCCACTGTCAACTTTCATTATAATCCAAGATCAATGCAGTCAGTAGGCCACTGTCAACTTAATTATAATCCAAGATCAATGTTGTCAGTAGGCCACTGTCAACTTTCATTATAATCCAAGATCAATGCAGTCAGTAGGGCACTGTCAACTTAATTATAATCCAAGATCAATGCAGTTAATAGGCCACTGTCAACTTTCATTATAATCCAAGATCAATGCAGTTAGTAGTCCACTGTCAATTATAATCCAAGATCAATGCAGTTAGTAGGCCACTGTCCACTTTCATTATAATCCAAGATCAATGCAGTCAGTAGGCCACTGTCCACTTTCATTATAATCCAAGATCAATGCAGTTAATAGGCCACTGTCAACTTTCATTATAATCCAAGATCAATGCAGTCAGTATGCCAATTGTCCACTTTAATTATAATCCAAGATCAATGCAGTCAGCATGCCACTGTCAAGTTACATTATTATCCAAGACCAATGCAGTCAGTAGGCCACTGTCAACTTAATTATAATCCAAGATCAATGCAGTTAGTAGGCCACTGTCAACTTTCATTATAATCCAAGATCAATGCAGTCAGTACGCCAATTGTCCACTTTAATTATAATCCAAGATCAATGCAGTCAGCAGGCCACTGTCAAGTTACATTATTATCCAAGACCAATGCAGTCCTCAGCTACAGACTAGACAGGGAGCATAAGATTAAGATACGAAATAATAACAGTAAAATCAATATGCCCCATAACCTTTCACTAGACCCCCCAACCACAAGACAGAAACAGCCAACACAGCACATGTTGTGCACTCCCCCCCCCCCCCCCCCCCCCCCTTCCAGACTTCATTATAATGACTCAGCGCTTTGCTCAAACGCTTTTATGAGAATATGGCTGGCTGCCAAGCAATCAAATAATGTAAGAGGCTTAGAAACACTCTCAGCTGGGGCTCCGAGATGATGATGACGTGGGTCATACTCTGGAATGTTCCAACATCAAAAGTGCTCCCTGGCGGCCGAGAACTAATCAATCTATGTGTGTATACCTGCTTTCTGGGAATGTATGCAGATAAACAGGGTATAAAATATTGAATTTAATCACTTTGAAACCAAATATATAAAAAAAAAAAAAAAATCCTGAATCAAAGTCAAGGAAAGACAGCATTAACATGATTTCACAATGAACAGAAGAACAAGAGATATCAGCATGGCACAGTTTTCTTATTTTGTTTGTTTTTAATTAATTTTACCCAGTACACAATCTATATTCTGTTTTCTATGTTACAAAAACTAGTTTGGATATCAACATGTCATCTAGTCAAAGTCATTATTGTCCATGAAAGTGTTTTGATGAAGAAAAAAAAAAAAGATGTTCATACCCTAGGGCACTCATTATCTGAGAGCTATGGTGCAGAAAACAAAGAGAGGGGCTAACTTACTGATGCTGATTTCAACCTAATCATTTCAAAGGACTGAAAATCTATAAAAGTTTGTGTGACACACAGACAGAGAGCAGAACTGGGGCTTAAAAACAGTATGGTATATGCCGGAGGAAAAAAAAACAACAAAAAAAACGAAGGGACGAAGAAAGAAGACAGACAGACAGAAAAAAAAATAGTACTTCCAGTACTGGGGGGGGGGGGGGGAATGTAAATCTGCCACAGATGCTCACACAAAAAAAACAAACAAGACACAAATCTAAACAATCTGGAGCATTCTCAACAAAAATTTGCAAGCTATCCACAGAAACTAATGGCAACACACTGCAAATCCTTCCTCTATGATCATTCAGCTGTTGTTGTTGTTTTTTTTGTTTTTTTTTAATGTACATATTCAAGTTTTAAATAGAATTTTTGTTCATGCATACCAAAGGTTCAACTCTTTTGTGTGCAGTTTTTTTGTTTGTTTGTTTATTTGCTTGTTGTTTAACCTTTCATCTTAAAAGTGTTCTGTCATCAATCTTCTTTGTTGACAGGGGATTTCCCATTACAGTACAGGCTATCATTTAGACTCCATTCATTTAAATGCTGAACACTTACCTTATCTTACCTTGCAGGTAAGAGTGGTGACCAGAAAAAAGTGAATCTGTGCATTACATGCCTTTGAGAGTGTCTGCCTGTACCTGCCCACCCAATCCCATACCACCCATTTCATTCCCCATGGTGGTGGGTCAGGCAATTATTGCCCTGTGACATAAATAATTCCCCCCTTTTTCCCTGGAGTCCTGTATCAGGGCAAACACAGAGAGTTTATCTTGCAATTCATCACTCCCACTTAGCAATAAAAACACACTGCTGGAATACTAGATCCCCTTTGGAGAGCTGCAAGGATGCAGGGCACATTGTGCATGCATGTGTGCCTGCATGCGTGTGCACGCACACATGTGTGTGCACACATGTGCACGTGTGTGTGTGTGTGTGTGTGTGTGTGTGTGTGTGTGTGTGTGAGCAATTCAGCAAGTGTGTGCATACGAGTTAAGGAACATACTTGCTTTTGTGTGTGTGTGTGTGTGTGTGTGTGTGTGTGTGTGTGTGTGTGTGTGTGTGTGTGTGTGTGCGCGTGTGTGTGCGTGCGTGTGTGTGTTGTGTGTGTGTGTTTGTGTGTGTGAGTGAGTGTGCGTATTTGTGCATGCGCGAGTGCATGTGTGTGTGTGTGTGTGTGTGTATGTGTATGTGTATGTACGGTACACATGTACATGCATGAATGTGTAGTTAATAAGTTGTATGCATGTACTTTATACTGAAGGACTTCAGTAACCTACAATTCAGTGTACTAAGCAGTAACTACAATGAGCTGTACAAAATGAATTATGAAGAAACTATGCCCCCCTTCTTTCCTTGTTTTTTTGTTCCAGAAGTCTACTAGCCTGAAAAAATGCATACATACACAAATCTCCTCCATCTCCCACCCTAGTCACCTGAATGACGATGAATCACAAAGAAACAAAACAAATGAAGGCAAAAAGACAACAGAAACAATGTATAACAAACACACAAGATCAAACAAGAATGAAAATTGGTAAACACCACATACACAAAGGATAATAACCAAGAAAAGACCAAGTACGAGTGAAATTTGGAATACACCAAAACCTTGTATCTTTGAAAAAAAGCACAAGGCATGTACACTCTCAATGGCCAATGAGTACAAAATATATCATCAGCCACATTCACTACCTGAATTCATTAATTTCCCTGAAAACTAGAGTGGCAAGCACTGCTAGTGCTACAGCACTCTGCTTTACTTTCGGCTCCACGAAAGGTACAGCGCATTATGATACTGGATGGCCATTTTGTCCACAGACGTCATTCCGGGATGGCCAACACTGGCTGCCAATAAGAGAGAGTTCAGCAATGCAACAAGAAATTTTTTTTTTCTTTTTTAAAAGCGAAGAAGACAAAAAAATACCTAAACTTAACTTTAAACTACAGTCTGAACAAGATTAAAAAAAATATTCATTCAGTCTAAATTGATACCTCCCCAGCATCAACGGAGGTTCATAACACTGATGCCTACAGACTGTGACATAAACCGTAGGGGTCATTTCACTCATCACCGAATCGAAATGGGACTTGAGATAGGGAATACTCGCCTACTGAGACTAAAACATCATGTGTTTGGGGCAAATATAAATTTATTGAGAACACTTTGAGACAAAGCATCTAAATGACCAACTAAGCGTAATGAATTACAATAAATTTTTACTAATCAAAATCAGAATCAGACAGTTTAACACTGCAAAAGGTATACTACAAGTACAAGTGCTAGTTTGACCACTGAACTGGCACAACTTTGTATATCACAACAAAACCCAGGTCGTAACTATATGGTGTTTGTCACCATGCACACATGTTTGTTAATGCTTGTGTGCAAGCGCATGTGCACATGCAAATGTGCATGCATGTGTGTTGGGAGACACAACTGACATACACAAGAACTGATTCCTTTCAACAACTTTTGAACAAGAAACATAACCTTTCTCACTGATGTTACTCAACTCAGTTTGACAATCTTATACCACAGTCAAGAGTTTAACCTCTTTTTTATTTTTTCAATATTCATGAAATAATATTCTATCTTGAACACCTATATGCAAACATCATTTCCTGAATGTTTCAGACGTTCACCAACAAAGTCCACAAGAAGTAATAACTAAAGCAGACCTATGCTTTCTTGGCAAACAGCAGTGTAAACACTGTAAATATTCACAGTCAATCAGAACATCATCAACAGCAGAAGTAAACACAGTACAGCTGTAACATCACTACAGATTCAATTAGCCGGAAGGGCAGGGCTTGTTCATGCAGCCTTGGCCAGATATAATCTGATCTGCAGGATGTTCTACTCCCATCCCCCACCATCATGCAAAGGCTTGATGTACGGCTAATGACTGATGACGCTCTGATCCTGAGTAACTGGTTTGCAGGGTCAACACTGCACACACATGCTATCTGTCTCCAAACCAGCTGCCACTGATGAGATGTATTACATGAGCCATGTGGGTACTAAGCAAGTTGAAATCTTTTTCATGAAAAATGAAGTAAAATTAGATTAAACTAAATAAAAAAAAATATAGCATAACAAGAAAAAATACATTCTTTTAAGCATAAAAATGAACTGTATAAACAACAACAAAAATAAAATAACATTTGCCAAGTAAAGTTAACAATTTTGTTATTTCTTGAATGTACAACTTTAATTAAAAAAAAAAAATAGATATATATATATAAAACTGTGTATATGTGTTTATGCATGTACATGCACTCTGTGTGCATGTGCACATGTAGGCACTGGTGTGCTCACAGGCCTGGACCCATATTCTTTCGTCAAGGACATGCTTAAATGTCAGTATGGTACTTGATGTAAAATGATCACCCAACCTAGGTCTGGGAGCATTTTTCAATTTGTGATTGCACATACACATATACACACTCTCTGATATACCAGTCTAGTTGTACACAATAGACACAGACACAGTTGTACACATGACAGACGCAGACACAATCTTCAATAAATCAGTGCATGCGGGTCAGCCGATGGTAGCAGGAACATCACTTCAGAGGTGGGTTCAATTAGCTTTGGTCTCAGCCCAGACTGCCATTGATTTTTCTCCTCAGCCTCTGATCAGGTGATCGTTCCTTTCTCTCATCCATTCTCACTCACTCTCCCCCTGAATCTGCACCAACAGTTCACTGGTTTAAAGTCAGGGTGCTATCTGTGTGCATTCACTCCCAGTGTTTATTACACTTCACACATTCTTGATTAACCACTACATGTATACTAAAGAAACTCAGTTACCTATACAGTACAAAAGTAAACAGTTAAAACATTCACTGCTAACATAAATTAGCTGTTTTGCATAAAATGGCTGTTAACACTGATAAGCCATGCATAATTTAATATATGGTGTAGTCACAATAATAATAAACTCATTTGAGTAACGACATACATTGTTCTGTGTTCATCATGAGGTAAACCATTAGTAAAATATCAAGACAATAAATCTTAAATAAATGTCAGCGAACCGCCCAGAGAAACGTGGACAAACGAGTCACAAGACAAACCACAACGCGTTTCAACCTCTTAGGTCTTCTTCAGGTGCAACAAACATGAAAACAAATAACGAAAATGCACTTAGCTTTGATCGCTTCTGTGTTCAGCGCAAGAAAGAAGGCGTTGAATGAAAACGAGCCTTCTTTCTTGCGCTGAACACAGAAGCGATCAAAGCTAAGTGCATTTTCGTTATTTTGTTTCATGTTTGTTGCACCTGAAGAAGACCTAAGAGGTTGAAACGCGTTGTGGTTTGTCTTGGACTCGTTTGTCCACGTTCTCTGGGCGGTTCGCTGACATTTATTTAAGATTTGTTTAGATTTCCGCCTGCAGTCGTTTCACTTTGCAACTAGATCAAGACAATAGATTTCAATTGAAAAGAAAAACTATTTCAAACATCCTGGTTGCTCTCCCCCCCCCCACCCCCCCTCCAGCCTCCTTCCCTCTTGCTCTCCCAATCCCTTTTCTCCCCCCCCCCCCCCCCCCCCCCCCCCAAACATCAGCTTCCTCCTTCTCCTTTCCTTTGCAGTGAAAGTTCACCATCCATTTCCTTTCCATCACCTTCAACAAGAACGCGGGATCCAAGAAGATATTGTCAGTCTGGTATGCAACTTTTGTCACTGACGTTTTGTGGCTGCATGAATCAAAATGTCTGCTTGAGTGGGCCAAGACCCCAAAATGGAAGCAAGATTCTTATCTAAACATCATCAACCAAAGCTGACTAGTTCAGGATGTCTTCAGAACTTGAAGACAACACCAACAAAAAAGGCTCCTGATCATGAATACAGGAGAAATGCTTCAAAGTTTAATGGCAGTGCATGCATTCTTAAATTTACACCAAAGTAATAGTATGCCCTGTAGTCATTCCGTATTCTGTTGCAAAAATATTGGAGAATCTAACTGGTTCTACAAAAGGAAGTCTGCTTTCTGAATGAGGGAAAAAGTGCTGTCAATTGTCAAATGTCTTTCTCATATGGCACATTTAAACATCTCCTCTCTTTCTCTCTCTCACTTGACACAAAAAAAACTAACTTTCTCACTGTGTGTGTATGTGTGTGTGTGTGTGTGTGTGTGTGTGTGTGTGTGTGTGTGTGTGTGTGTGTGTGTGTGTGTGTTGTGTGTGTGTGTCCTCTGTGTGTGTGTGTTAGTGTGCCTTCATTTAACGTCTATCCACTATTCATGTGTGTAGTGTGTGTGTGTGTGTGTGTGTGTGTGTGTGTGTGTCTGTGTGTTTACAAAACAGCATAAATGAGAAGATTGTTCTCTGCAAAATGTACACAAACCAGGCGATTTTTTAAATGAGCAGATCTTTTTTTTTTTGGCCCTCATTTTTTTTAATCCCTTACAGCAGTGCAGAATGATGTAAGTGATGCACCAGTGTCTTCCTAGGCAATTGCCTCAGTTTCAATTTGCATTGTTCACACACTACCTCCTGAACTGCCTCATTTCACTGTGTTTTGCATTTCACCTCATTTGCATTATCTTACAGGCATGTGTGTGTATACAAAACAAAAACACTTAATAGTGCAGCACAGACCTGTACAATCCCCCGAAACTGAAAGAAGTTTGATTCCAGTCTTCGTATTTATGTAAATCAATTTATTCTGTCCGCCTCATTTCACGGTGTTTTGCATTACGCCTCATTTGTATCCTTTTACAGGCATATGTGTATGTGTGTGTGTGTGTGTGTGTGTGTGTGTGTGTGTGTGTGTGTGTGTGTGTGTGTGTGTGCGTGTGTGTGTGTGTGAACCTACAAGTGTCTGTGAAAATGAACCAGGTCTAAATCCATTCGAGAGTTAATTTTCATGAAATGAATACCTATCTTCTTCTTCTTCTTTTTACAACTAAATTCAACCAGTATATTACCAGATCATTAACTTAAGCTAAGCCAGTTGACAGCATCACATGTATAAATACAGCCAGTGGGATCTTAAGTCTAAAATCCTCACTTAGGGCAGGGACTCTCACACAGATACAGACAGAACTGAGACTATTCCTCACAATCCATATGCTTCCAAACCCTGCCAGTAAAGACTATTACGGTAAAATATTTCATCAACAAAAGTTTGAAATCTGTAATCAGCCTGGGTTTTTCAATGGAGGGAGTTATTTGGGGGGGGGGGGGGGGGGGGGGGGGGGGGGGGGGCAGGTGAAGATAGGAGACAGAGGCCTGAAAAAATGTACTGTAAAATCTTACAAAAATAATCCCAGAAAAAAGGGCTTTATTCAGAGGGTCTTTATTCAATTTAGACATTTCACCACGCTGGAAAAAAAAATCATTAAAAAAAAAAAAAAAAAAAAAAAAACAGGTTAGTTTCTAAGATCCATCCCATACCCTTTTCTAGAAAACTATTTGATCATGACACCCCTTCAGTGAGAATTTACAGCACATACATAAAACTGTAAAAATTTCTTCACAATCATAAACACTTCCACTCTCAGACATGGGTGACTTGGCAACATGTTGGAAGCTGCATAAAGAGGCATACTCTCAGAGTGCTGGGTTACAAATAACTGATGCAAAAGAGCTGAGGCCAAAGTGCTCTCACCCAGTGATCCTGCGAGTATTTCTTGTTTGTTGTTGTTGTGTTAATGAATCATAGACAGTTTTGAAATTTGTAGCTCAAAACAGTTCATATCTTCTCAAGTCTGGGTGGATTTAATGCAAGTCTGATGAAACCATAGACCTCCACAGCCAGATAATAATGTGAGATCATGAGACTTCAGAGAAATTATGCAATAGTTCTTGCACTTTCATACATTACTTTGCCAGGCTCCTCTCTCCTTTGAAATGGAATGTCCTTTGGACCCTTTCCCAGAAAATCTTGGAGTCCTTATGCCAAATATATATTTATGTAGTTTTGCTGACAGATGCTGTGTCTTTATCTCCTGCTGGCTGCTGCTCAGAGCAAATCTGTTGTCCTGCAATATGACTGTCTCTATCCTCTGGTCAAGTTTTACCTTCCCTTTTTTTCTTATAAACTTCTTCAGGATAAGGCTGAAGCCAAAAGATGACTGAGTTGCTTTTGGAGTTGGACTTGTCTGCAAAGATGTAGGTTTGATTGGGGTTTTTTTTTCATGGTCACTTTGAGTTTCCAAGCACATTTTTTAAACTTGTAAAGCACTAGATTAAAGAGATGTTGCAATTATTATCATCCTTACAAAACACTGATTATGTTATTTCATATCTCCATCAAAAACATTGTATGCTGCACAAATCAAAAGATAGTGATGCTTCACTCCCTTGCTTAAGCCTAGCAAACATGATGGAAGCAACTGCTGCTGGTTTTCATGTTCGGCAGCATTTGCCAGCTGTGTGGTGTGATCCAAGATAACGGAGCAAAATTTCACACAAAAGGCAGTAAATTGGATGGCAGTCAGTGGTCAGATAAGAATGCAACTCTAGGACCCTCAGATTGCAAATCTATGCATCATTTTCCAGTTCTGTTGGTAACACACAGTTCTATGTCATGGGGAACACTGTACTTTTGCTTCAAAGGGTACTGTCCTTTACATCAACATGATCTTGAACACTGGAAGTTCTTATAATATTATGTTTCTGGATCCAAAAGGATGCTGGGTGATTGTTCTGTCATTTGTTAACAGCAAGAGTGCGAGTCTTTGGAGTATTTTCGTTCATCCATCTCTATAAATGAGGCAGTCCTCATTTAATTGAACACAACAAAAGAAACACACTGACCTGACTCATAATTCTTTGAAGACATCATGTGCGATGGGCAATTATGATGTGTACATGTGTGTGCTGTCTGAGCACACGCACACGCAAGCCCACACACACACACACACATGTACGATGAAGGAGATGGGGATTTGACAGAATAGTGTCAAATTCTTATACATCATTCAATAAAACCTGGCCCACTGTTCATTGTAATGGAACATCTCCATGATATTAACTAATAGACGAAAGCTTGTCATAACCTACCCTCAAAACCATCGACTTCGAAACTTTCTGCATAAAGTTAGACATCATGACTATCGGGATGGTTCATCCGTACATATCTATTTTCGACAAGCTGACATTCATCAGCATACCCTTCTAGCAGACTACAGACAGGTTATCGTAGATTTACTGGCCTGGCGTATGAAATTGAAAAGCAGCGGTTCCCTCAACTGTATACCATTAGTCAGTCTCATTCATCAATCGATATGCGCAGAAATTCCTATCAATGAAACATCTCTTGTCTAGAAATCCTCACCTGATCCGGCGGCAGACATGCGACGCTGCGTCGCTGTCGTCTGCAACTACGTTGAAATCACCAGATGGCGAGCCTCCAATGCGTTAAAACAATTGTTGACTAAAAACGATCGTTCAGCCCGTTCATCAGTGATTTACCTTAGACACTGGAAATCCCACAACTCAGGAATGCACGTAAGTTCTCCCGGCATGAGATTGAACGTCTGTATATCTTCAAAACTTACTCAGCAGTCTTGCCTTCCGAATCAATGGGGACCCACTGAGCAGACGATTTTATCGGCGCCTCATTGCGTGAGCAGCAAACCGCATGAAAATCAGTCCTTAATTCTCATATACAACTGGGTTAGGTGCATGTACATTTCCGAACACGCGACACGCCCAGTTCGCCTACACGCTAAATATTTGGCTGTTTCCATGCGGCGCAGTGCATCCGGCAGCATTAACCAGAGTCCAGGCAAACGTGCTTCGCTAACTTTCTCGATGCGGCGAAACACGCTCTCGCGCAAAAGAGCGGGATTTGTAGCTTCCATTTATGCCTTATGAAATTTTGTATCATCATTTTTGTCTGCACATTTCTTTCCGTTCGATTGGGGGAGATTTATTGGGGTTGTTTCAATGTCATCGTCTAAAGAAAAATTGTAATTACAAAATCTCAATGATTATGATATGTTAGCATAAGGTAATGAGAAATAACAGATTTCGTTCAATCGAAGAAGAAGAAGAATCACAATCAATTTAACTGAATTGTGCTGAACAGGAATACTGCTTAAAATAGGGTTTTTGATGTATAACCGATTTATATTTCTGGTTGATAATGAGAGAGGAGGGGGGCAGGAGAGAGACAGAGACACACAGAGAGAGAGAGAGAGAGAGAGAGAGAGAGAGAGAGAGAGAGAGAGAGAGAGAGAGAGAGAGAGAGAGAGACAGAGAGAGATTTTTTAAAACATTCAGGTAATATGCGTTTGTTTGCTTGTTTGTTTGTTTTTGTTTTGTTTCGCTTGAGCAAAGTCAACTATTTTCGTTGATATAAGCCGCATGTTTCATCAGTCTCTTACACAAGTTTCAGCTACGTGTGTTTTTACATGCTTGTTGACCTTCCACTGGCCTTGTTTTACCACACACACACACACACACACACACACACACACACACACACACACACACACACAGCGACACACACACACACACGACACACACACACACACACACGAACGCACACACACACGCACACACACACGAATACACGTACGCGCGCGCGCGCGCGCGCACACACACACACACACACACACACACACACACACACACACACACACACACACACACACACACACACACACACAGCAGCATACTCATGGCTTTGAATTACCTTTTAAATTTTCCCCAAACAGTATTCAAGCTCTGTTTTGTGTGGATTTCAAAACCAGTCCTTCAGGCGCTAATATTTATAATATGTAAAGGAGAGAGAACCCGGATGTGAACGTTTTGGCGGGCGACGCAGCCATGTTAGAGAAATAAAAGAAAAGTTCGACTCTCGACATGTGTTAATGCGTATCATGTTGTAGGAACCCATACACAAACGCGCGCACATGGTGTCAGAAGTGGCGATACTTTAGTGAAACCGTGAAGAAGAACCGTGAAATTCCTGGGAAAATTTTTGTTTTCTTGAAAAAAAAAAAACAGCATAGATCTAGATCTAGCAGGTATGGCTTTCAAACCACCGAATTCTTTTTCGTTTCACCAGCCAACGGCATGGCCGGCTTGGAAAGAGCGTTTCGGGCACTTCAGACTAGCATCAAA
This sequence comes from Conus betulinus, assembly GCA_016801955.1. Classification (NCBI taxonomy): domain Eukaryota; kingdom Metazoa; phylum Mollusca; class Gastropoda; order Neogastropoda; family Conidae; genus Conus; species Conus betulinus. Next base: position 488,536 of record JADBJO010000805.1, on the reverse strand, counting down.
ACTTTCAAAAGAGGATGGAGAGATCCAGGTAAGCAGCCTTTTGTATGCTATGGGTGCAGATGCAGATAGGATTTTTAAAACATTTGATTTAAGTGCAGACGACAAGAAAGACTATGAGAAAGTTTTGAAAAAATTCGATGATCATTTTGTTCCCCAAAGAAATATTATTCATGTTCGTGCTCAATTCCATAAGCGTGACCAAAAATCAGATGAGTCCATTGAGGAGTATGTCAGAGCGCGCTCTACGAGCTAGCTGAGCATGCAGACTTTCCAGACAAGGAAAATTGCATTCGGGACAGACTTGTATTGGGCGTTCAAGACAAAGAACTTTTCACAAAAGTTACAACTAGAAGCCACTCTTACTCTGAAGTCAGCAGTGACAACGGCGCGTCAATTTGAAGCGGTCAAGCTCGAACTCCAGGAGCAGAGAGGAACTACAGCTGCGGCAGCAGACCGTGTGTACCATGACGGACACCGCCCTACACACAGTGGACAACAGAAACACCCAGACTCCGCACACATCACGTGGTGGTAGGAGCCGAGGGTCGAGGCAGAGGCAGAGGCACGGGACTGAGAGAGCAGTCACTGTGTCAGTGTGGGCAGTGTGGCAGTACACACGTCCAAGGAAGATGCCCCCTGCAAGAGGAAAAACATGCCGTAAGTGCGGCAAGAAGAATCATTTCATGAAGGTCTGCCGTAGTGTCAGGGAGGTTCGAAAAGAGTCTGAAGAAGAGTTCAACATGGATGCAGCAAAAGTGGACGATGATAAGTCGAAACCATGGGTTGTGAAACTCAAAATACGGGAAACCATCGTGCCATTCAAGATTGATACAGGTGCAGACATCACTATTATCAGTGACAGAACATTCCGACAACTGAAGAATAAGCCAGAACTTAAGAAATCCAGAATTTCTCTCACATCTCCCGGAGGGGGAAGCTTTCAGTAGCAGGGGAGTTCCATGCCAGCACAAAGGTGAAAAGCAAAGCTTACAAGTTCAAGGTGATCGTTGTGAAAAAAAGTTTTGTGTAACAACCTGCTTAGCAGAAAGGCAGCGGTCACGATGGGGCTAGTGTCACTTGCCACCAGAGACATAGATGAGATTTTCGGCACGACAGGTCTCATGAAGACGGAGCCAGTTCACATCCACCTCAAGCAGGGGGCCAAGCCATACAGTGTGCCGGCGGCCAGGAGAGTACCATTCCCACTACAGAAAAAAGTTAGTTAGGGAGGAACTGGACCGTATGGAGAAGGCAGGAATAATTCAGCTGTCACAGAACCAACAGATTGGTGCGCTCCCATGGTGCAGTGGTAAAGCCAAACGGGAAGGTGAGAATATGTGTAGACTACAAACAGTTGAACACAGTGGTGAAGAGACCAAGATGCATGCTTCCTAACCTGGACGACATTGCGCCGAAGATGGCTGGGTCAACCATCTTCTCCACTCTTGATGCAGTGTCGGGTTTCTTCCAGATCCCGATACAGGACGAGAGCAGGCTGCTGACAACATTCATCACTCCTTATGGGAGATATTGTTACACACGTGTGCCAATGGGTATCTCTCTCGGACCAGAGTGTTTCCAGACAAAGATGAAGGAAGTCCTGGAAGGCCTAGAGGGCTGCGAGGCGATCATGGACGACACAATCGTCTACGGAAAGACATTGGAGGAGCATGACATTCGCTTGAAAGCTGTGCTAGACAGAATTGAAACAGTCAGGACTCAAACTGAACAAAGCAAAGTGCCAATTCAGACAGAAGAAAGTCAAGTATTTCGGGCACGTAGTCAGTGAGGACGGGATCGAGCCTGATCCAGCGAAAGTCAGTGCCATCAAGGACATGCCACCACCCCAAAACCAGTCGGAGCTGAGGACAGTGTGCGGCATGTTCAACTATCTGACAGGATTCGTGAAAAACATGGCAGACACTCTGAAGCCTGTGACTGAATTACTGAAGAAGGATCGAGTGTTTCAGTTGGGGCCCAGAACAACAGAAAGCATTTGATGCTGTGAAAGAACTGATAGGCAACGCAGGAGCCAGAGCGTTCTATGATCCCAAGCTAGAGACTGTTGTGAGTGCAGACAGTAGCAGCTATGGTCTAGGAGCATGTTTGATGCAGAAGTGTGGACATAGACTGTTTCCCATTGCATTCGCGTCAAGAACATTGAGTGAGGCAGAGAAGCGCTATGCGCAAATTGAAAAGGAATGCTTAGCGTCAGTGTGGGCCTGTGAGAAAAATTCGCAAAATATCTGATTGGCCTGGACAAATTTGAACTGCAAACGGACCACAAACCATTGGTCCCACTCATGAAGTCAAAGGACATTGATCAAGCTCCAATTCGCTGTCAGAGGCTGTTAATGAGACTTCTGAGGTTCAACTTTGAAGTTGTGCATGTTCCAGGTAAGAGCATCGTTGTAGCCGACGCTCTCAGCAGACAGCCTGTTGCTCATACTGCAGCAGACGAAGAGATGGAGACCGAATCTTACGTGAAAGCGTACGTTGATTCAGTGACGTCGTCATTTCCTGTGTGACTGACCAGAGACTGGAGAAGCTGAAGTCAGAGACTGTACATGACATAGAGCTTCAACAGGTGATCAGCTACGTTTGCAACGGGTGGCCAAAGACAGTTTCCACTCAGCTGCAGGCGTATCAGCAAGCACAAGGGGAGCTATCTCTCATAGATGGCTTGCTAGTGCATGGAAGACGGATTGTTGTTCCAGCAAGACAACGTCAGCACATCCTTGAGAAACTGCATGAAATCTCATCAAGGAATTCACAAGTGCCAGGAGAGAGCACTACTTTCTGTTTGGTGGCCAGGTCTCCGGCGAGATATCAAAGACTACATAAACAAGTGCAGAGAATGCAGGAAAAACAGGCCAGCGCAACGCAATGAGCCACTTCGTCCTACTGAGCTACCTGAGCGTCCATGGCAGAAACTTGGAGCAGACATTCTCACACATCAAGATAACGACTATCTGGTAGTTGTTGATTATTACTCCAGGTGGCTAGAAATAGTCCGCCTACACAGCAAAACAGCAGAAAAAAACTCATAGGGAAGTTCCGTGGCGTTTTCAAAACTCATGGGATTCCAGATGGTTGTGTCAGATCACCAACCTTTCCTTTGTCGTCAGTTTCGTGATTTTGCGCGGAAATTCGGCTTCACGCAACAAGCCAGCAGTCCTGCATTCCCTCAAGCCAACGGCGAAGCAGAATCAGCCGTGTGAAAATCGCCAAGAAAATTCTGAGCCAGCCTGAACCAGACATTGCACTGTTGAATTACAGGGCGACTGCACACTCTAGCACCGGGGCCAGTCCTGCCAGAGTGTTGATGGGAAGAGAGCTGAAAACTAAGGTTCCAGTTCTCCCAGACGTTCTACAACCTAATCCGCTGAGGGACGCAGATGTGCGAGCGGCAGCAGACGAGAAAACCAAGCGTGCATATAAACTGAACTATGATCACAAGCATGGTGCAGTCAGTCTCCCAGTGCTGAAAACAGGAGATCCAGTATTGATAAAACTGGACAATGAGAGAAAATGGGAGGCCCAAGGAACTGTTGTCGCAGCAGATCCGGAAAATCGCACTTACCTGGTCAACTCGCCAGCAGGTGTCCTTCGACGCAACCGTAAACACCTGCAGTCGCTGCCAAAGGAATCCAGCGGAGGTGTGCCAGCCAGCGGAGGTGTGCCAGCCAGTGGCAGTCCGCCAGCAAGCAACGACGATGGGGGACCAGATCAACATCCCTCAGCAGTGCCAGCACCACCGTCTCCACAACCTTCACCTCCATCCCAGTCAACTAACTATAACACCAGATCCAGCCGTGGTTACATCGCAAGGAAACCGCAACGTTTCCGGGAGGAAGAAGGAAGGATCACGACATAAATTTTCTCTTTTTTTTTAAGCTCTGTGTAGCTAGAGCTTTGCTTTATATTGCCAAGCTCAGTGTAGTTGGAGCTTGTGCAATTGATGGCCTTTTAGGTTTTCTGCAAGCTCGGTGTAGTTGGAGCTTTGCAGTATTTTATTTCAGTTTAAAGTTTAAGGCTCAGTGTAGAGAGAGCCATTTGCATTTGTTTAAGCCAGGTGGAGTTCATTTCATTTCTGTGGAAGAAGTATTTTCAACCTTCAGTTTGTTTAATACGTGTGAATGATTAACTTTACGGTGCTGATCCGGATGAAGCTAAATTATGTTTTGTTTTCTTTTGTGTTTTTCTATCCAGTGCGTATAGAATTTTTTAAAAAAAAATTATATTGGAGTAATAAGAGGTATGAATGTGAGAACTGGGGCATGAAAGCGAATGACTGAAGTCTGACTGCGTTATAATACTTATACAGACTGTGTGAGCGAATGAAGTATGCATGCATGATGATTGCTGATCCTTTAGAAAGTTTAAATTGGAGAAAGTTTGAACTGAAATTTTATTTGTTCAGTTTCTGATATACTGTCGGCGTAGAAGATTCACAAACAAAACAGAGACAACGAAAATAACGAGAACTTTATTCTCTTTTGAAAAAAAAAAAAAAAAAAAAAAAAAAAGGAAAGATGTTCCGGACTGTAATCTATTTATAGATATTACATCACTGGTCATATTTATAATATGTAAAGGAGAGAGAGAACCCGGATGTGAACGTTTTGGCGGGCGACGCAGCCATGTTAGAGAAATAAAAGAAAAAAGGTGGAAACTTGATGCTTTTAAAACAAAATATGTTAAAAACATGGTGTGTTATATAAAAAAAGAAATAACACGTGAACATATTGTTACATGTCAAGACATGAAAAAAATAATTCCAGTGTTGAGACAAAATAGTGCACAGGCCATCTTTGAGTCACCAGCTATAACATATGAGTTTTTTTGTATGCTTAGAGCGCACTTCATTGGGGGAAGTATTTATAGGTTCCTTTTTTGTTGTATGTGGGGCGGGCATAAGTGTGGGGAGGGAAGATGGAGTAATGTACAAAGCTTAAAAGTGACAAGGACGGAGAAAGGTTACGGTTGTAGTGAGCCTTGATGGTTGCTATATTGATTAGTTTTGTTAATTTTTTTTCCTTTGAAACTTTTTTTGAAAAATTTAAGTGCTTTTAATTGCCATTATTATTCATATAAGCACTCATATAAGCACACACACATGCACACACACATACTCAAACACACTCGCATATGTATACACACACGCGCACACGCACATGCACACATACGTGTGTGCACAAGCATAAGCACACTCGTAAGAACTTGTAAATACTTTTATTTCAGTTTTGTTGCAAAATAACTCACGCATTATATTCAGTTCACCAGCTTTAACCTAACTTTTTTTTTGTATTTTGATATCAGTCCAATTGGTCACTACAGGATCTGATTTTTTTTTTTCTTAATATGAAAGTGATGGAGGGGGAGGGAGGGATGGGGAGGCGATAGAGAGGGAAGAAAAGGAAGGGGGTGGGTGGGGTGGGGTGGGGGTGTTACTGATTTTGTTGTTGTTAACAATCTCTGATTTAACACAAACTCACCATCCAGATTCATTTTTTTTTTTTCTGCCTTCATCAACGCATACGAACGCATGTGAAACCTAAATGGCAGATTCATAAAACCTAAATGGCAGATTCATGTAATTGTTTAGTCTTCTTTTAGTCGATTTTTATTTGGTTATCTTGTATGTTCATAAAATGTAATGTAATGTACAAATTGATCTGAGTTTATGAATGTTGTGTTATGTTTGTGACGTATCCTTTTTATACTGTTTCATTTTAATATGTCTACTTTTTATTGATTCTCGTTGTTGTTTTTCTTAGTTCCATAATGAAGGGATAATATCAGACGTGTGTTATGTATGTGAATTTGCTTATCCTCTTATTTAATTGCAGTTAATTTTGACTTCAGCTGTCGCGACCATAAAGAATGGTGAGCCTACCCTGAAAGAGGTAAACCGCACTGTTTAAGTCCCCACATTATTACCACCATTATAAAGTAAGCAAGACTAGTAGTGTACTCTTTGTATTGTAATGGATTTCTTTTTCTTCCATTGCGCAAAGCGTTAGCCATTAATGT
>JADBJO010000805.1:470000-477500 GCA_016801955.1 Conus betulinus | reverse complement strand
AGCTATTTCGGCCTCCAACGTGCCCACTCACTGTCCACTTCATTTGCCCCACAAACAGAACGTGTCACTAACTCAACCAAAACAGATGTCAACAAGTTTCTATTCAGTCACAAAAACAAAAACACACAAAACAAACAGACAAAAAACAAACAAAAAATCAAACCGATACAAAAACTCAACCTCCCGACCGGTTCGAGAAGACACTGCATGTTCATCAGCTTCTTCTGTCGGCACAAAAAACCCGGCACTCCAATCTTCAGCATTCGTGTTTACACAAACATCAAACGCAAACAACACTCTACATTTCCACACCCACAAATCTAACAGTAACACATCTCAAACGGAAAGCTAACTTTCCGGTCAAAAAAATGCGGAAGCTTCATCAGGGAATGTCACACAAATCATGTCTGCATCCACAAATATAACACAATAATGCATCTTAAACAATAATACAACACCACAGTTAAAGAGAGAGAGAGAGAGGAGATTGGGAGACAGAGAGGAGAGAGAGAGAGGAGAGAGAGAGAGAGAGAGAGAGAGAGAGAGAGAGAGAGAGAAGAGAGCTTTTAAATTTCGACCTCAAAGGTCATACAAATCACATCATTTCTGCACTCACTCTGAAATCTTACACAATCATTCATCTCACGCAAAAAGGCAAACACTCTGGTCAAAATAGATGTAAAAAGCTCCGACAATAAAGCTTGACACACCAATCTCATCCACTCATAAATCTATACTCATTGTTGTTGTTGTTGTTGTTGTTGTTGTTGTTGTTGTTGGTGTGTTGTTGTGTTGTTGTTGTTGTTGTTGTGTGCTGCTGCTGCTGCTGCTGCTGCTGCTGCTGCTGCTGCTGTTGTTGTTCGTCGTCGTCGTCGTCGTCGTCGTACGTCTGGCTCTGGCTAAAAGACTCCATGGATCATCCGAACAGCCTAAGTACTTTAACACTATGGTACAAATGCACAGCTGGGGATAACATTATGTGTGTGACCCGTTTTTGATTACCCCGCCACGTGGGCAGCCACACTCCGACTTCGAGGGATTTGGGAGACTGATAATGTTATGCTAGGAGCTTGTCACAACTGAAGACAATCCCCGCATAACTGTGCATAGCATAACACCATTTTGATGTAGCCTTGGTGTTCTAGCCTATGTCAGTTGGTCTGACACAGCCTTAAGCCAAGGCGGGTCACAGCTGTTGAAAGTCAACACTCGACGAAGCAGTTTTCAAGCTGATAAATATAAGACTTTCATGACAAGTGCATTTACCCCTTATAAAGGAAACTCTCTGTCTGTCTGTCTGTCTGTCTCTCTCTCTCTCACACAACACACACACACACACACACACACACACACACACACACACACACACACACACACACACACACACACACACACAACGCGCGCGTCATAAATCAGAATGTAACCCACACAGTTAAAACACCATTCACCTGCTATAAAGGACACACACGCATACTCTCTCTCTCTCTCTCTCTCTCTCTCTCTCTCTCTCTCCTCACACACACACACACACACACACACACACACACACACACACACACACACACACACACACACACGTCATAAATTAGAATTTAGCCTGCACAGTTCAAACATTCAAAGTCAAAAAGCCAATCCCATCTTGTCACCAAAGGGCGTGTCAACACCCTCACTGTCTACAATCTAACTCCTTCAACAAGCTCCTCAATGTCCTTCACGTCGATGGAGATACGCAATACCAGGCGCAACAGTTGAAACAGCAACAGATAAAAGAGATAAAACTACGCTACCGTCAACAGCTAACAATGAACACACACACACACACACACACACACACACACACACACACACACACACACACACACACACACACACACACACACACACACACACACACACACACACACACGTATGCACACACACACACACACACACACACACACAACACACACACACACACACACACCACACACACACACACGCACACACGTATGTACACACTCACACAACACACACACACACACACACACACACACACACACACACACACACACACACACACACACACACGCACGCACGCACGCACGCGCGCACACACACACACACTGACTGACTGACTGAAACCAATTTATTGTCAGATTAAACTCAAAGTTGTACTGACAACACACACACACACACACACACACACACACACACCACACACACACACACACACACACACACACACACACACACCGATCAAGACAGACAATAACAAAATCTCTGACGAAGACACAAGCACTGAAGCCTCAAACGCGCAAATTGCACGACTGTCTACCAGAAGAGAGAGAAAACGAACAAATAAACAAAACAAACAAACAAACAAAAATTGTCAGTCCAAAGCAGATGTTAAAGACGTCACTCAACAAAGTCACGATCAATCTGTCAACAACAACAACAGCAGCACTTCATCACCACCCCAGCTTCTTGCAAAACTGTAGGTTGACACTAATGATCAAAGCTTATGACAATTAACTCAAACTCTACTAACATAATAATCATGCTAATTTTTCAAACACTTTTTTTTTTTTTCCACGAAGGTCATAGGCCAAAGGTGAGGAGCCAAAGGTCAACAGCCAAACCAATGGCGTTCCGACCACTCCGTTGAGACATGACTCATTTTGTTTCAACACATATCCACGCAAAAACATGTCACAAAATAGGCCTACCTTGTCACCGCGGGGGTCATCAGATGTGGACTGCAGAGAAAGTTAATTAAACTGACGGCGCAAATCCTAAAACAAATAGCTCTTAACGCTTTACATCCATAGGACACTCACTTCCGTTCACTCCTCATCGCCCTCATCGCCTTCCACCACCTCCCATAATAGAGAGAGAGAGAGAGAGAGAGAGAGATCACACTTACGCGCGCACGCACACATACGCACACACACAAGAAAACACGCGCACATTCACGCACGTATGCACACGGACAGACATTAACTTTGTCTACAACCCGGACTTCGAAATATCGGCTGAGACAAAGAGCAACAGTGACGTTTTTAATTTCCAGATGAAGGCTGGATAAGGATGTAAATGTTTTAGTTCATATGGTAGAGAATTCCAAGTTCTAGGGGCAAGGAAAGAAAATGAGCAGTGACGCTTTATTTTGTAATGGCAGATGGGAGCCAGTCAGCAGAACTTAACTGAAATACGAACACTAAGATAAAAAAACAAAAACAAGTAAAACAATGATAGGGGGGGGGGGGGGGGGGGGGGTATCAACAACCAGAGTTCAGAAATCGCACGCAACAAAATCACTCAACAACTCGTTTTGGATGGGAATAAACACATGAAATATTCACCAATTACTGAAAATTCATGACACCACTTGAAAAACAACAACAACAACAACAACAACAAAACAAAACAACAACAACAACAAAAGAGTGCTTTCCCTATGGCAAAGCTTTGGCTTCGACCATTAATACCCTCCACCTCTCTTACCCCCCCTGACATCCCTCCCTGTCGCTTACACACACACACACACATACACACACACACACACACACACACACACACACACACACACACACACACACACACACTCACACACACACACACTCACACACACACACATACACACACATTAACAATGAGCAAACTGGATAGGACTTGGCTTATTCAGCTACTTCCCACTCTTTTTTCTCTTTGTCTGTATTGCTTGCTCTACGCATCTGTGTGTGTGTGGTTGTGTGTGTGTGTGTGTGTGTGTGTGTGTGTGTGTGTGTGTGTGTGTGTGTGTGTGTGTGTGTGTGTGTGTGTGCACGCGCGCGTGCAGGGGCGCATGCGTGTGTGTGTGTGTGTGTGTGTGGTGTGTGTGTGTGTGTGTGTGTGTGGTGTGTGTGTGGGTGTGTGTGTGTGTGTGTGGCAATGTGAGTGTGGTGTGTGGGTGTGGGGGAAAACGTGTGTGGGTTTGTGACAAATTTGTCCAGTTCTATCTGAAGAAGATCACGTTCAGGTCAAAACGCGTTGTGTGCAGATTTGTAAACATGGTGTTGATCAAACGGGTGGATCAAGAATGTGTTAACATTATCAGTAGAGAGAGTACTGCAGATGCTTCCTTGAACACGGGCACTATGGAAGTACTGTTTCAAAGTGGTAACCATGTGTCTACGAAATAATACATTTCAACAGAATACTAATCCTACCAATTTACATCATGAAATTTCGTGTTGTAGATGGTGGTACAATAATATGAACATTTCGAGTGTCTTTCTTGCTTTTTTTTTTTTTTTTTTTTTTTTTTTACTTGTTTCAAGATCGAAAAGCGTGTGCCAGCCTTGAATATAATGTTAATCTGTATTTGTTCATTTCTCCAGTCGCTGTTGCCATTGTGGATGTGTCCAGTACGGGGCATTTTTTTGGAGGATGTTTCCTTGTTTGTTCTGTGTGCTCTGTGCTGTCCTATCTGCTAGGCGATTCGGTGTCGTAAGCAGCATTCGTTTGGAGTTATGAGCGGAACAGCTCAGTTGGTAGAGCGCCGGACTCATGATCCTGGGGTCGCGGGTTCGAATCTCCGCCGGGCCGTTTCGGTACAGGGGGATCTTTCCCTCGGAGTTAACATTGGTTCTGACTCCATTTCCATACAGTCCTTCGAATGAGACTATAAACCGAGATTCCGTGTGTGAACGCACGCATAACATCTTGCACACACGTAAATTCTCATCACCACTTTCTGAAGAGAAGGCCAGTTTGGCCGTTGGTATGGATGACACGTTTACACATAGCATGCACCCTGCGTGAGAAATGGAAAGAACGAAGGAAGTAAAGAAACTGAGTGAACGATATTGGACGATATTGACTGGATGACACGGGAAACGACTGAATGAAGCGCCAGTTGGCAGTTCTTCAATCGGCACTACCTAGGTAGGCAGCCCGTTGTGTAAGCGAGTGTGGATTGTAAAGCTCTTAGAGCTTGGTCTCTAGCCAAGGATAGGCGCTACATAATTATTCATTATTTATTATTATTATTATATTATTGTTGTTGTTATTATTATTATTATTCATGGTAGCAAGAGTTACCCAACTTGTTCGTTATTTTCTGCTTACTGTTCCCTGCCTCATTAAGACTTCCTTTTACTTGTTTCGTTTCTGTGTTGATTTAACTGTCACTGTCATGTATCCACCGTAACTGGCATCATTACTCCCACGCAGTCCCCCCCCCCCCCCCCCCCCCCCCCCCCCCTCTCTGACTCCGCCACCCACGTTCTGAGCTGTCTTCTCACAGCTCTTAAGTGTCCTCAGCTCAAAGGCAGCTTTCATTGTATGGCCGCTATGGTTCCAGCTTCCTGTTGTTAACTGCCCAACAACCACTCTCTAGGGCAGATAAAGCCATAAACCAGGGGAAGCTACCCACTCACTGCTGCCGTACTTACCCTGTGTCCGATAGACCCTCTGTGCGTTTCCCATTTGATTTACGATGAGCTGGATGCCGGACAACAGAGTCACGGGTCATTCCGTTCGTGTTGTGACCCTCCTGCTCCGAAACAAATCATTTCGTTATGTGTCGCCTCTTATTTTTTTTTAATTTTTTTTTTTAAATTTATGGAACAGCTAACAGGACGATGTAATATTAGTGAAGATTAAAGTCAAAACGTGGTTCTTTTCATCACGGGGACCAAATTATCATAATCTGGATTAACTTATATGACTGGGTTTTGACTTTCCTGCTCCGAAACAAAGTCATTTCGTTACGAATCCCTTCTCACTTTTTAATTTCTGGGAGCGACGTCAGGGTCATTTATTGATAATAGTAAAGATTACATTTTTTTTTTTAAAACGTAATTCTTTCCATTGTCAAGTTTTTATAATGTAGAAGAAGCTGGCTGCATTTTACGTTCAGGTTTGATGCGCTCACCCACTAAGGCGAGGAGGGAGACATGGAGAGCATGGAGGTGGGGGGTGGGGGCGGGAATGGGGACCTTTCTTATTCTCTACTGACACCCATCAAAGCAACATGTTAAGACGGTAACTCTCCAAGAGGGTTGGGATAGGGGCCGATTACAGAGGAAAGGGCTAACATCACTTACATCATCCTACAACTGCTATTGTCTTATCATCAACAAAAGTGGTAGTAATTAATCCAATCTATATCATCTTTTCAATATCTTAATCTTCACCATTATCATTACTGTTATTGCTATCAGTATTATCATTATCATCATCGCTACTTCAGCTCGCATTGTCTTCTCTCCTTCCCGACAGCCTCGTTTTCATTCAACGCCCATCTTGCGCCGAATTTGACAAAGGTTAGTGATTGCTTTTTCTTCCTCTTTGTTCTTGTGAGCAAGGAGCCGGATAGCTCAGTGGTAGAGCGCCGGACTCGTTATCTTGGGGTTGCGGGTTCGAATCTCCACCGGCCGTTTCGGTACAGGGGAATTTTCCCCTCGGAGTTAACATTAGTTCTGACTCCATTTCCCACACAGTCCTTCGAATGAGATTATAAACCGAGGTTCTGTGTGTAAACGCACGCATAACATCTTGCACACACGTAAAATCCCATCACCAACTTTGGGAAGAGAAGGCCAGTTTTGGCAGTTGGTATGGATGACACGTTTACACATAGCATGCACCTTCCCCGAAGATGAAGTATGGCTGCCTTAATGGCGGGAAAAAAAAACGGCCTTGCACACAAAACTCCGCTCCCTTTGTAGGGTAAATGGGATTAATTCTTGCCTGTCCATATAGGGAGTGTCCGCAGGAGTATCAGCCTGCGTACGCAGAAGAAGAAGTCTCCTTCCCGACGGCCTCGTTTTCATTCAACGCCGATCTTGCGCCGAATTCGACAAAGATCAGTGATTGCTCGTTCTTCATTTTCGTTGTCCTGAGCGTTGTTTAAATCTTGCCCGAAGAAGACCTAAGAGGTCGAAACGCATCGTGTTTTGCCTTGTGATTCGTTCTTCCACGTTGTTCGGCGGAATCATGATCAATCCCTTACACCGTTAGACTGTCGCGTCACAGACAGACAAAGAAAGCGCTGACATAAATTTTTTTTTTTTTTTTTTATGTAAATGTAGTTTCAGATTCATTTTTCTTTTTCTGCGTACACAGGCTGATACTTCTGCGGACACCCCCTGTATAAAAAGGCAAGGATTAATCCCATCTACCCAACAAAGGAGAGTGGAGTTTTGTGTGTATGACCGTTTTTTTTTTATCCCGCCATTAGGGCAGCCATACTCTCCAACTTCGGGGAAGTTTCGGATTCAAACTCATGCAATTTTATCTGACAGTGAACTTAGTGGTCTACCAACGTACTACTAACCAGGCGCCCCAGCCGATTGCAAATATAGACACACTCGATCCCCATTCAGTGAGCACGACACTCCATCATCCGCAGAAAGAATTAAAAAAAAAAAAAGGAAGAAAAAGTCCTGCAGCAGCGACAGATGTCACTGTGTGTCATGCACGAAGGAAGACAGCAATCACAAATGCTGTCTGTTCACCCCTCTGTCTGTCCGTCTG
>JADBJO010000805.1:302500-462500 GCA_016801955.1 Conus betulinus | reverse complement strand
ACACAAGGAACAAATACAAAATTCATGTTGACCCACCTTTATTCAAAATCAGAAACATACACAGGTACGTCAAACGAAGCAAAACCCAAATGATATCACATGATACATTGTGTCCATACAACCTCATCAAACACCTACGTTAAACACCAAAAATAAAAAACAGAGACAGAGAGAGAGAGTCAACCTGCATGTTCAACTCCAAGAAAGCGAAACACAACTGTTCTCTCTTAGCACTGAACTGGACTACTACACATTTTCAAAACCGTTACCAACAAAACTGTAAAATAATGCACCTGAAAAGAAAGTCTGTCTCCTATGTGTTGAATTTACATTGTTCCTTCCCCTTAAAATCTGTATTACCTGTGCTTAAACATCACGTTTGATAGCGTTTTAAGAGACACATTTTTAAAAAAGCAACAATTAACAAGCTAAGACAGAGTCTAAGTATGACCACAAAAAAAAAAAAAAAAAAAAAAATCAAATATAAGCAAATACAGCGGAATCTCTGAATCACCATCAACCAGAAATCTTTAAACCCTTTACCTGCCAATCTGCCTCAATCCTTGTCAGCTGAGGATAAGCAAACACATCAGAATCTCTTAATCACCATCACCCAGACATCTTTAAACCATTTCCCTGCCAATCTGCCTTAGTCCTTGTCAGCTGAGGATAAGCAAATACAGCAGAATCTCTGAATCACAGTCACCTAGAAGTCCTTAACCCTTTCCCTGTCAATCCTTGTCAGCTGAGGACAAGCAAATACAGCAGAATCTCTGAATACAGAATCACCATCACAGAGATATCCTTAACCCTTTCCCTGGCAGTCTGCCTCAGTCCCTGTGTGTTAAATTGACACTCTGCCTGCCTGCAGTACACTGTGACACCGGCTGCCTGGTCCCAGGCAGTTCTTTTTTTTTCAGTTGCTTCACTAAATAACAAGTACTTGACACACCAAAGCACAATAATTCATCATTCCTTCATGTATTAGCTCAAAAAAAAAGGTAAGGTAAGGTAATGTTGCTCATAGCCCAGCCGACCACAGAGGACCATATCAGGGCTGTCACCAAAAAATCAACTCACAATCATTCATTCATTCACACAACTCTTAAAACACATCTTCTACAAACCCATCCAAAATTTGTTTAAAAAATCTTTTCACTGTAAAATCTCGAGGGAAAAAAAATGTCTATAATGATTTGAACAACTACATTTCATTTTCAAAAAACTGTTGGTTTTTCACAGATAAATACTTCACTCAATGACCTGTATCTGACTACCTAAAGCACAATATTTCATAAGTCATTTCCTATGTTAGATCAAGAAAAAAAAAAAAGTATTCTGATTTCTAACAAATACAATTCACTGTTTTTGTTTTCAAACTTTCTCCTCTGCTCACATGAAGAATAGAACTGCTCAGAAAACAGAAAATAAACAAGCACTCATCCACAAAACAGAAGAAACCTTCGCGACAAAGCACCAACTCTGACAACACATACCTAGTACATTCTTTCTAGTTTCATGAAAGAGAGC
Organism: Conus betulinus; assembly: GCA_016801955.1. NCBI lineage: Eukaryota > Metazoa > Mollusca > Gastropoda > Neogastropoda > Conidae > Conus > Conus betulinus. Next base: position 460,970 of record JADBJO010000805.1, on the reverse strand, counting down.
ACTGACAGTTCTGAGAGTTACTGACAGTTCTAACCCCTGCCAGTGGAGGAGGATCGTCATCTTCAGCAGTTTCCGCATGTTGTCAACAAGTGCCGACAACATCAGCTTGCTATGCTGTTGATTTTCATTGCCATTGGCTGTTAGAACAGTTAAAAGCTGAGGGAACTGAAGGGGAGAAGTGTTTGTCAGGGTTTTAAAAATTTTTATTATTTTTATAGCTGAACCAACAACACGGGCTCTCTTCAGGGTTGTCAAACACACACAGGAAGAAACGGCCATATCATGAGCAAAGAATACAATCTCAAAACGATATTCTCTGCGTGTGTGTGTGTGTGTGTGTGTGTGTGTGTGTGTGTGTGTGTGTATGTGAGTGCATGTGTGTATGTGTGTGTGTGTGTGTGTGTGTGTATGCATGTGTTTGTTTGTGTGTGCGTGTGTGTGTGCATGTGTTTTTGTGTGTGTGTGTTCATGTGCGCATGCACATATATGGATATGCTATCTGTCTGCATCTGCATATGTGACAAATAATCAATGTTTCTGCACAGTGCATGCACTGTACAAAACATTGCATAATATGTGACAAAGTTTAAGTCACTGATTCAGTTTCGTCCCCTCTAAAATCCACTTCTGCATTTTGTAAGATTGAAGACTGAGAGGACTTTAAAAGGAATGAACCTGAAACTTTGTCTTTCTCCAGAATCTGAAACTTTGTCTTTCTCCTGAACCTGAACTTTGTCTTTCTCCAGAACCTGAAATTTTGTCTTTCTCCAGAACCTGAAACTTTGTCTTTCTCCTGAAACCTGAACTTTGTCTTTCTCCAGAACCTGAAATTTTGTCTTTCTCCAGAACCTGACAATGTATTTCTCCAGAACCTGAAACTTTGTCTTTCTCCAGAACCTGAAACTTTGTCTTTCTCCAGAGCCTGAACTTTTGTCTTTCTCTAAAACCTGAGATTTTGTCTTTCTCCAGAACCTGACAACGTATTTCTCAAGAACCTGAAACTTTGTCTCTCTACAGAACCTGAAACTTTGTCTTTCTCCAGAACCTAAACTTTGTCTTTCTCCAGAACCTGAAACTTTGTCTTTCTCCAGAGCCAGACAATGTATTTCTCCCAGAACCTGAAACCTCGTCTTTCTCCACTTCATGCATTATTCATGATTTTGCATAATACATGAACAGTGCAAGACAATGGATTACCTGCAACACATTAACGCATGAGTGAATGTTTGTGTATACCTATGTGTGAGACACAATGTGTGTATGTATGAGCATGGCTGTGATAATGGCACAATGTCATGGTATTTACTAGCCTTGTCACAGCATCTCTTGCATTCAACTGCCCTGACATAATGATTATTATTGGACAAAGACCACAAATGTATTAACATCTGTTCTGAATATATATTGGTGCAGTGAAGGTATACGTCTACATTTTGTGGGTTAAAAAACACTTTTAATGAAACTGCACATTCAGGAAAGTGCAGGCTGTTTATACTTCATAAGCACTTTTCCCACTGCACATATTGAAAAAAGAAAAAAACACCATAAGTTTGAACTTGTCATATACCACATATCCCAATACCACATAAGCTTGATACCACTGTCATGAACATGAATTTATGTTGAAAGCTACTATACTGAAACAGAGAGAGAGAGAGAGAGAGAAACAAAAACGGACAGCTTCTCAATGCAGAAGACTGAAAATGAAAATTGAAGACATTAAAATTCAACGTCATTCTAACACACACAAAAATATCTAGATTAGCTTGTTGCTCAGCTTTTTTTTTTTTACCAAGGTGCTAAGACAGTACTTCAACAAAAACTTGTTTAACACTATGGATTCTGATCCAAAGAAAGGGTCAAACACACACAATATTTACACAATCCTTTCAACATTCCCAAAGTTACTAGACACCATCCAAAAACTCTGATCCGTTCACATAGTAATGTACATTTTCATTACCTTGTTACACACATCGACAAGGGGGGAGAATTAAAACGTATATTTAGCAAGCACATAAAAAACAGCCAATGCAAACGAAACAAATGGGCAAATGAGGCAATTCTTTTGTGAAACAAGATCATGTTGATATTTACAAAACTCAGCTATTATATTGTAAATGTTGTCTTATCAGTCAATGTAGATAGTTACATCATCAAAGCTAATGGTACATGCATTCATTTTTCCCTCCGCTTCCTCAGGTGATAATTATATCAAGTCAGCAAAGAGTATGTACATTTCAACCACATTTCTTATGTGCAGATAACATGTTTAGGATCTCAAAAAACAAACAAACATGATAGCATATTTGCCTATGTTTGGTGATTAGAGAGTGTACTTTTCTGTGTGTGTGTGTGTGTGTGTGTGTGTATATGTGTATGTGTGTGTGTGTGTGCGCGCGCACGTGTGTGCGCATGCATGAACAGTCCAGCGCAAATTAAGAACTGACTGGATGTCTGGGTTGCAAGTGTGTATTTATTCAAACACTATCCTCTGGAATTCATACCCATCCGTAACACTGATTGATATGTTGGCAATCCATTTTTTAAAAAAAAAAAAAAGAAATGGGAAATAATCACAGGGCTGAAAACAAGTTGGAAAATGAAAAAGGCTAAAGACCGTAATGCCTGGGGCCCGCAGGGTCCGCAACCACGGGCCCGCTGACCCGCTGAGGGTCAAGGGATAGCGCCCATATGTGGGTAATGAACATGCAGCTTTTCTTTTTTTCATGGTTTAGGAGCTCTGAACAGGTATTTCTTGGAACTTTCAACACAGTGTCAACAGTAAGTTCTATTGCAGTTATAAAAACAAGCATTTGAAATATTCTCTCACTTTTTTTTTTTTTTTTAACCCTTGCAATCACATTTGTTGCGGAAGATTTTCCAAAATGGCCGAATTGTGAAGATGGCTGAAATGGAAGAATTCCTTCAGACTCACTTTCAAAGCAAGCGTACTTCATCCATCAAACTTATTTTGAGTCAACCATAACCATTTACGTACACTCCCTGCTCTGCCATTCCGTGATTTGCTCCTCGATTCATGTTGTGACCTGGTTACAGGAGCTGTACTAATAAACATGCCACACAAGAGACAGTATATGCACAGAACTCAAAATGTTTGGAGTGGTTAGGTAACGCAGTGGCACTCCCACCACCTGCCACAATATAGGGGCAATCAGATTCTGAAGGGTGGCCTTGGTCTCCTCCTGTCTGTCGTTGCGTCTTAGGTCATGTTTCAAGGTTTACTATTGGGAAATGGTGAATCGCAAGCTCAACACAGAAGTGTCGCCATTTGTCTTCCATTAGCATCTTAGAGATTCATGGAGACATTTTAGTAATGGGTATAAGGTAGGATTTTTTTTCTCTGCAAGTCATCCTTCAACACAATATCTATCTTTCTATCTATGGACCTTTCTATCTTTTTTTCTCTGCAAGTCATCTTTCACTCATTCTGACACACAAATATCTATCTATCTCCTTATGTATCTATCTATCCGTATTTTATCCTCATTCATTTATGTGTTGACATAAGAGTGCTGGTATACATATATTTTTCTTTTGTTTCACTTTGTAGTCAGTCGGCCGTTTGAATGGTTGGTTAGTTGCCAAGTCAGGTAGCTTTTTTAGTTCAATGCAATAACTGGTTATTGGTGAAAAGTTTGTTCCACCATTTGCAATTTTGTGTGCATAACTAAAATGCGTTAGATCTTTGCTCTGCAGACAGACTGGACTCTTTATTTTTCAGCGTATGATGGGTCTATCGAGTTGGGCAGAAACATGCAAGTGGACTTTACTGTTAATTCATGTAATTAACAATGCTCCACACACATTAATGTTTCATGCAATGTGTGCTGTGTCAGAAAGTGAAGTAATAAACAGACACAGAAACACAATCTTACGAACACATGTTCCTACTTGCACACTCATACACAATGTGTGCATGTGTGTGCACCCAGACACATATACATACACAGAGAAAAATATGCCAGATTTAGGCAAGCATCCACACAGACATTCAAGATACACACACACACACACACACACACACACACATACATAAACACACACACACAGGTATGCAGACTGAAAGAGAGAGAGAGAGAGAGAGAGAGAGATGAGAGAGAGAACATGCACAGCTTTAAGCATGTACCTGCATAAACATTCAAAATGTGTACACACACACACACAAAGTCATACACAGTCGCATATCAATAATGCATCAAAGGATAGTCATCAATACCAGCAGAAAGTATGGCTACCCCCTGGTCAGAGGAGTTCAACAACAACAACAACAACAATTCACGTTCATGCATACCATTCACCACCTTCCTCAACACACATAGCTGCCATCTTTGTAAGTCAGAGGGGGAGGAGGGAGGGGGGGAGGGGGAGGAGGAGAAGAAAGATGAAGTGGGCAGATGACACCAATGAGAGTATTGAGTGGTGTGTGTGTGTGTGTGTGTGTGTGTGGTGTATGTATGTGTGTGCGTTGAGTGTACACAAGTATGTTCTTATGTATGGAAGGTGACGGTGCTCCAAAACAACCAGTCAGATAGCTGACTACATTTACTTCATTTACATATGACTAGTGAAACCCAGCTTCTTCTAGGCGATTGGGACCTATTGGTCATTGAGTATCACCACAACCCCATGTCGATCTTGGTCAAGCTCTGGCTAAAAGCCAACGGTGAAAGTTTTTCCTTTAACTAGAGCACTTGCCAAATACAAAACAGCAGATAACGGGGGTTAGATAGATAGATAATGTTGTTTATAGCTCAGCCGACTGCCAGGAATTGTCACCTCAATGAAATCAACTGTCAAGTCAACATTAAAAAAAAAAGTTTTGAAAAGCAAACATAACTCATTAAAACATATTTTTCTAAAAACATGCCAGAATTTAGTCATTAAAGTGTTCACATCTCTTTCGTACACATGGTTTGTATTTCAGTTCTGTCTGAATAATTTGATGACTAGCTGATTTTACATCTAATGGGAACTATTCTCACAAATGAGGGAACCAGCAGAAACCAAGTTTTTGCTCTGGCATATTTGAATACTACAACCACAACCTCCTTGGTAGTCAGAGTTAATCCAGAGACAGGGTGCAAAAGGGTCTAAGGTAAAAAAAAATAAAATAAAAATAACTAGCCACAGCTAGAGTTCAGAGGTCATGTTGGTCCATGTTCTTCGCAGACAACAGAATACAGCACAGCTGAACTGGTAACGGTTGGCTAACAACAAAACAAAGGCAGCCAAAGAAATACACCGTCTGTGAACCACTATTCATCCAATACTATCGCATCGCCCTTGATGTCAAGCAACAAAGTCAAAGCATGGGTGGTTTTGTTGTTGTTGTTGTTGTTGTTGTTGTTGTTGTTGAAAATAACCACGTGCATGTACATGTCTGTGTAGTTTTCACATCCCACCAGTTCAGAGGGAGTATGACTGCCTGTATCCCTCTTAAATGCACAAAAGATTCTGTCGTCTTGTTAGGCCAAGTATTTTGAATAACCCCGTAGTTTAGCCAGGAAACAGAAACAACTAACAGACTAGCCCATTCTTTTGAGGCTTTATTCATGGCTTATTTTTATGTTGTTTGTGGCAGCACCGCTGCTGTTACTTGTTTTGAAGTGTGCATTTCACCAAGGCCATAGACACTCACTGCAACAGTTCTTCACACAGACTTTGGCATTGTCAATGTTTGACACACAGGACCTGATCTCCAATGTCAGATTAAAAATAGATTGACAACAGACATCAGGTTTCGACGAGAAAATGAAATAGGCGACACTTGAATGAATTTCGAACAACTGGAATGCAACAAAGATATCTGCTTAGTGAATTCTGGGTGGATTTTAATTGTTGTTTTTTTTTTGCTTTGCCGGCTGAGGACCTTGGTGCCAAAATGCATAGCCTCCTGCTGTTCTCTGTCCATACATTTGCCCTGCCAATGTCAACCATTCTATAGTTTGGTTTGTCATAGGGACAAAGACAGCGTGAAAAACCTCAATCAAGAACTGAAGCAATGAAATCCAGAAGGGCACCTGGCATGCAGAGTTCTGCAAAGGTTGAATTAATGGTGGACCCCCTTTTCCTGTTTGTTGAGTGAAAATCAATTTTTTTTTTAATTCACCCATGGGAAGTAATACTTAGCGCCAACTGAAGGAGTTACTTCTGTAATATTTTTTTTCTTCTTTTTTCTTCTCCCCCCCCCCCCCCCCCCCCCTCCAAATGAAACATGTAACCCCCCACCCCCCTTTCCCCCCTCACACAACATAAATACATACAGAAAGTTTGGCTAAAAATAGATTCAGTAGATGTTGTATAATCCTGCTGTCAGACAGGCAACAAACAAACCAATGCATCTGGGTGAATGCTTACATTAATGGCGAAAGACAGTTTACCATAATCAAATAGATCATAATCTGAAAAATGTGTGCTTAACATCACGTAAATAATGTCAAAGAAAATTCACAGGCGAGTGAATGGTATGCAAAACAAATCTAAGCATTTTTGTGCATTTCTTTAGTCATTAAAAAAAAAATCAGGCAAAAAAAAAGTCCTGCAACCTGTCCGGTATTTCTCCTTTCAGGATGGCACTTTTTATATATATCCATTCTACTTTCAATTTACAATAGATTAAGACTCTGACCCTTGCATTACTGGCAACTTTTTTTTCCCCTAAAGCAAAAATCAAGAATTTCTGTCAAATTACATAAAATGATTAAAGTAAAATAATACTTCAATCAAATGTGCACATAAAAAATGCAACTGAAACAATTCCCAGCAACAGACAGTAGCTGATTGATTACCTGTTCAATCTCAGGAAAAGTAGCTGGTGACAAGAACAATTTCGCTAGGCGCCATCAGAATTCATGCCTGTGGCACTGACAAAGAGAGCAGAAAAGGCAGCAGCCACGAAAATTGTCCAAATCCTTGGTTTTGAAAGATATGTTGACACTCAATGTGTAGTGCTGATGCAGTACTGTTCTACAGTTAGGTTTTCTTTTTCCCCTTTCTAGTTTTCTTTTTCTTTTTCTTTTCTTTTCTTTTAGATCACAACAGACTTATTCCGCAAAGAATTCAGTTAAGTGATGGCAAAGTACAGTATCAGACCACTCATGTTCCTTCCATGTTCAGTTTCCTGCTCTTGTTTTGCCATGGAAACTCTCTTGGGTTCCCCAGTGTGTGCGAAATATGTGTTGCACATGGAAGCTCAGTTCATTATCAAATCCAACCAAGACTAGCTCCAAGACCACTGATGAATACAAGAAGAGAAAAAAACTGGTGGGTTCAGGATTCAAACCACATAGGCCTAGTTACAATTCGCTTGTTTCAAGCCAGAGTGATATATATAGTGAGCCACAACTGTTCATAGTCGAATCTCTTGCAAAAGTTACAACTTGTGCAAACCACAGTCTGCGCTTGAAGAAGAATCACCATACCTGTCTCTTTTTCATCCAGAGAGTCTTTCTCTCCCTTTGTATCTCTGGAGTGTGAATCCCAGAACACTTGCATCTAAGTGTGTGCATGCATGTTTGTTTGTATTCATGAATATACTTTTTATACATATATGTGTGAGACATGTTGAAAGACATTACAACGATACTTACATGCACCAGAAAGTTTCTGACAAAACTCAAACAAGAAAGCAGAATTATATATTTATTAATTAAATGGTCCTCTTTTTCTACAGAAAAAAGCAAACTTTTCTGGGTTCGTAACTATATACACACATACAAAAATTAAAATAAAGTAATAACAATAAAAAGGAAAAAAAAAAACCAGCACACACCTAAGCACACTCAGAATAAGCATAAAACCAATAATGGTTATCTAAATAAAAATCAAAACATATTTAGACAATTTCATTTAAAGAAAAACAAAAAAAGAATTCTACACATGGAAAAGATTTAATCTCTTCAGTTGTTGTTCTGTCAAAGCAACCTGTGAACAAATTTACATGGAATTAATGATAAATGAGATTTTGTAACATCCACATGCACACCAGCTTTTTCAAAATCTGCAGATCATGAAAACACTACAGCTACACACACATACACAAGCCTCATATAGAACAAGAAAAATAAGAAAGTATGAGTACAGTTTTCTTCAAAAACTTAAGTAGAACACTCAAAACCCAAAGAGAACAAACAGATAATCAAAACACCAGTTATGATTTAACTGTATTCCAAAACAAGGAAAAAAAAAAACCCAACTGCCCGAGACCATCCACTATGCTGGAGAAAGCGGGAAGCATTTTAACTTGTAGAATCACTAAAGATGCATTGTAATGGCGATTCATAGCGCACCACAACTCAAAGTGACTCGCACACACACTTGATCTGTGACTCTCATATATTGCAGTCTACATTGTTCTGCTTCAGTTGAAGCCAATGATCATTCAAAAAGAAAACAAACAAAAAAAATTTGCAAATTCTCACAATGGTTTGCATGTTCCATGAAACAGATGGTGAACATTAGGAAGTACTTGTTTAAACTGCAATAATCGTAATGTGTTTCGCCAAAAATGATGTGGCAAGCACTATTATGTACGCATCACTATGTGTCAAGTGGATGACCTCTCTACTATCTACATACAATGGTAACTGATTGGGAACCAAATACGGGTGATATGTTAAGCAATACATGGACAAAACCACCAACAGGAATGCCAAATTCCTGTACATAAAAAGAGCAAAAAACTTTGAATGCAGTGGGAAGGAGTGGAAGGTGTGATAGAAGGTGGGGAAAGAACAACAGGCAGTGCTCTGGAGCACCTGTTTCACACAGCAACATACCAAATCTGCTGCTGTCATCAATATTTCATCCACACTTCGTATTATCAATTTAAAGAAAAAAAACAAAAAAAAAAAAAAACAAGGAGTGGAGTGACATCATGAAGCTTTCCATCTGCAAAAAAAGAAGAAATTAGCTGTAATGAAAAAAGGAAATCAGCTTTAATAAAAAAAAAAATAAATAAAAAAAAAAAAGGAAAGAAGAAACAAAGGAAAAAAGTTGAAAAGAGGATGACCGACATTTCTGCAGAGGATGACCGACATTTCTGAACTAAACATCACATGGCAACACATCAGAACACTGTTTCATCTCAGCATGTTAATGAAATGCACTTTAGTTGTGACATTTTCACACACACACAAAACCAGTCAGACAATAACATCAAAACAAAAAAGAAATTGGCAACAGGGCAAGGGAGAGAGGGGTGGGGAGGATAGAAGGAAAAAAGGGAAGGGGAGGGGGTAAGGATGACATTGGGACTTGTGTGGGCAGGGTGAAGAAGGTGAGGAAGAGGAGCAGGAAGTGGAGACAGCAGTGCAAATGATCACAAAACCTGATAACAATTATGCCACAACAGTAAGCAGGGAACACAGGACTGATCTATTTCTTTAATAATAAAACAGAAACCTACACCAGTTTCATTTCAGTTTGATATTCTATTGTTCACAAGTACAGAATTGCTTGTTGTCTTATTCAGTGAAGAGAGCAATCAGATTTAATTTTCAGAAGAAATCTAATTTCTAAATACACAGCCCTTTCAGAAGTGGGTAACTAACTAATCACTGCTTTCTTGTGTAACAATTTTTTTCAACTGCATCTTTGAATTGTATCTGGCTTTACTTAATACTAAGCACCTGTAATTTGGATTTTTGCCAAAGTTATGGCCAGCTTCCATATGTTAAACAGGGCAGAAAGGTGTAGTTCTTTTCAGCTACATGATGAGCACCAGGCAAAATCTGATTGTTGTCCACATTATCCACTGTCATGTCGCAGCATGGAACTCAAAAACAACAGACAAGAGCTTTCACCACTGTCTACCTCCCTACCATTTCTAGTGACGTGTGCTTTTTTTGTTTGCTTGTTTTCTTTCTTTTTTTCAATTGATTGATTGAACTGATCAAATAAAAATGGGAAAGAACTGTATATCCGCTTCTACTTGTTAAAAAAGAAAAGACAATGTTGATACTGTATGATCACGCAGTCAAAACAGAGCACAGTGAAAACAGCTAACAATGAGGTGAAATTTCTAGCAGCAAAAAAACAAATGAGCACATTACTTCCAGGACATTCATTTGCTGATTAAACTGGTCACTCAACAACATTATGGGTAAAAACAGACCATTCATGGGTAAAAATAGATCATTCAAATTTGGACTGAAATGCCACATGCAATAGCCGCCAACATGACAAAACCATCTTCATTGCCACACGCATATCAACTCTGATCAGCAACTCCTCATCACATATATATTTATAACAACATCTCTCCAAAACCAAGCGCCCCCAAAACTTTCACTACACACTCGGTGTAACGCCGCCATAAAATAACACTCTTAAGAGCATCAAATCAATAAGTATATCACATCTCTTCCCTCTCCCATATATGCACTCTCAATCACTTTCAAAATACACTGTACTGTATCATGCATATAGCAATAAGTTTGCACATGCTAGTGTGAGCCAAATATGACTGAAATTACTTTTTCTTTTTTTTTTTCCTTTGTTTCAAAAGCTTTTCCAATTTGATGAAGACACATACTTGGTCAAGAACATTTTTATCATTACTGTCATGAAGTTGGCCATTCCAAATTATACTTGACATGTTAAAATGTGGATACTCCTCTACCGCTTGGGCGAGAGAGGGTAGAAGCAACTATAATGAAAAAAAAAAGCAGCTTTTGAAAAATGAGGGCCTTCTTCTTTAGTTTCCACACCATCTTGATCAAAATCTCAGGACATCAACACACACGCTGGCCAGTAACCAGCAGTAGACCATCATTGTTGAAAAACTGAAACGTGATTCTTCTTCCAGGAAGAAAATATTCACGTTTACTTCCAAAGACTAACTGTGTATTAGACTGATGAAAAAAAACCCACGTACAGACATACAAAACAGCTAGGGACTACACACTTCTTTTTCCCTGCAAAGTTTTCATCTTTAAATATGGATTCTGTATCTGGTGTTCAATATGATGCACATAATCGACTTTACAGAGGAGACGCAAATCATCAAGTTCATTGTGCAAAGGCCAGGTATACAACTATGTCTCACAGAGAAGCTGAGGGGAAAATTGTACCAAGAGCTCAATGGCCTTCCAAGAACCATTACTTTCATGCCAGTCACCAGTATCTCTACACACTTAATGACGAAAACGAAATCAGTGTTTCTGACGAAAGATAACGAAAACTCCAAAAAGAAGACAGAGACTTCTGATCAAATGAACTAGAAAAAAACCACCACCAACAGGAGACCAGCGAACACAGTGCAATGGATAGCATCCCTGATTGTGAACTAGGAGGTTGGAGGTTTGAGTCACACCATAGGTATACATCTGAGGGATTTTTGGTCCCCCACTTCTGCCTGGACTTTCTTATGTGCAGAGAGATGAAGGAGAAACTCCAACAGGTCCTTTACAACTTGCATTCAGCGAAGTTCACCAGGCAACAAGCTGGTGATTGCATCTCTGGGGATGTTCCTCAAAATTTGCCGACAAATGCCAAAGATGTCTGATTCCATCAAGACTGGTTGAAGCTGCGATATAGTACTCAATGAAGCAAGAAATATCAGCCTTGTTATAAAGTCTCAGACCAAAAAATGAACTCTACAGCATCATCTCCACTGATTATTATTTATCACACACACACACACATACACTGATTATTATTTCTCACACAAACACACACAAAACTCCCCAGCACCAAAAAAAAAAAAAAGACCAGGAACTTCCAATCCTTTTCTCTGCTGTTATTAAAGAATGCACACACACACACACACACACACACAAAACCCCTGCACAGTTATTTCACCAATTTTGTAAAACAAACAAACAAACAAAAAAAACTAATAGGCACCTCACCTCTTTGTCTGCATCTACTAAAGCACCAGGTGATGTTCATTTATTTTCGAAGTTGAAGGGAAAAGTTATCCACTTCACGGTACATGAGGTTCTAACTTGTCTTGCCCTATCTTTCAACAAAGCCAATGAGATAGAATGCTTTCATCTCTCCAGTGCTGTCTCTAACGTTTGACCTTGTCTCCAAACATGGCTTCATCTCTCAAGGTGCTGTCACTAACTTTTGGCCTTGCCTCCTAACATTCTTCACACAAAATCCCACGCAATCAGTCCTCAAAATGGGTCCAAAGCTCCTCACTGTGGAAGCTTTCAAAGACAGTCTGTCTTCTTCTTAAGTAGACATCAAGAACCTCTACCGCCCCTTCCATGTTTCCAGGTCTGTTCAGAGGATTTTCTTTGTCCCCACTGACAAGAGTATCAGGATAGAGAAAAGTGGGAGGGTTTTTTTTTTTTTTTTTTTTTGGGGGGGGGGGGGGGGTATCGGGAGGGGGGGATGATCTGCAAGGTAAAGGAATGAAGAAGTCTGGAGCATTTTAACCCATAGGAACAGTGGGCAGAGTGAGTTTGGTCAGGCTCTCAATCATTCTAATTTACTGCTCTTCAGCCCATCCTGAACAAGTGCAACAAAAAAACATAAGCCCTGGTAGACATGCTAAGTATTCTAATTTTTTCTCTTTCAACACTTGGAGAGACATAGCTCATATGCTCTAATCCCTGAAAACAGCAAAAATGGAAGGGAAATGTGTTGGAAGGATACATTATTTGCAATGCTCCTACCTGAACCGAAGTCATTTAACTCTTAATTTCATGTACCGTGCTGATTCACTGCTGTGTCCCGTTTCATAAACTGCTCGAAACCGCATCTATCAACTTACTTCTGAAACCCGTTTCAAAGCAAGTTGAAACAGCTTCCCAAACGGGCGCATGCACATAGATTGCTTCTTGGTAAATTGTTCTTCATCCCTGTTGGCACCGTTCTTCACTGATTTTAACCATTTTTGTTGTTGTTCGACTTTGCATCCAAAATGGCCGACTGCATCTGTTAGTGAGTCGAAGAATGAGAGCAAGGCCTTCGAACAGACGATCAGAGTGATGTGAGTGTCACTTCAGTGCACACGAGTGACTTGTCCGACTTCAGTGAAAGAGACATTTTGGATTTTTTCAACATCGTCCGATGATCAGTTTTTTTGTTTACTAAAATTTCATACTAATTACAGGTAAAATCAACAACACCAACATTTGACAATCATAAGCAAAAAAATGCATTCAACATGCATAAGTCATATTCACATACAATCTTAAAATTTCATTTCAAATCCATCCATTAAATTAAAAGTTATTACATTTTAAACACACCTACCCATTTTTAGTCTGTTTTTTTTGCTATTCCTTCTATGAACTAGGAGTTGAAAAACTGAATACTGTATATGAGAAGAAGAGTTAAGTGTGACAGACTTCACCATTTGTGCTTAAACAAAACTTTGAAAGTGATAAATTGAATTTTGTGCAGCCTTTCCTTGTGTGACAGCACTGCGGCTTTATAATCCTTTTTTTTCTGAAAATGGTATCCATACTTCTAGAACACTGTGGAGCACCATAACTTCCTCATTTTTCAATGAACAGAAACTCTTATGTAGAACTGGAAAAAATTCAACCACTTTTTTTTTTTTAAACTGATATTATCATCACAGGTTCGGTCTTTTTTTAAAAATATTATTTTTTTACCATTTTGCAGGAGAAGGTCACATCTCAGGAGGATTGAAAATTTCAATTCATTGTAACATTAACAGGTATGTTAAGACTACATCATTCCACTCTTTATAAGGTGCAAGTGAAGATATCTAGAAAAAGGATGTGGGTCTATAGATGCTCTTCAAAGTTCATCGTGTATGTATGCTAATGCGAGATGATGCAGGCATTGTCAATGAATGGACAATTATACAAGCACCAAGCCATACTTGTGACACAATAATTTCTTTCATTCCAAGAAGCAAATACCAATTACATTTAAAAAAATTTAGGAATAGCACAAGAGCGCAGAGATGTCATAATTGTAATCTACAGCATTTATAAAGGTTCAAGGAAAAGTTATTGGTTTGTGTTTGAATAGAATGTGTGACAGGATGTGCTCTTGCATACATGCTAAAATCTATTAAAAAAAAAATAAAAAATAAAAGAAGCAGAAGAAAGCTTTTCCATCAATGAACATATGGAAAGAGAAGTGAGCTACATATGTATATGTGCATTTAATAATATTGATCACACACACACAAAACAAGCATTATTTCAATATTTCAAAGTGTGCATTTGATAATAATGACCACTTAAAAACATTCAAAAAGATTATTTAACCACCAAAGCAGAAAATGGGGAGCAGATAATTTGGAGTGGGAACTTCAAAACAAAGGGTATGTTCATTTTTGTGTGTGTATGTGTCCTTGCATCCATATGCTAATGTGGTATCAAGCACGAGCACAAATATATCCACCACACTCTTCTCCCTTCAGATTCCATACCTCATAATGTCACCCCATCCCCCTCCCCGCTTCCCACAGCACACACACACACACAAAAAGTAAGATATTTTCAGCCAGACATCACAACAGGACCCCCTCCCTTCTCCCCTCTCCCCACCCCATCCGTGACCCTTTAGTTGATGTCTGCTTCCTCCTTGGGGGGAGCGGATGCTGACTCCAGATCCAGGCACTTGTTGACGTGCTGCTCAAAGTCCTGGGGGCTCATGGTGTCGTCCGCCTGGCTGCGGCACACGGGGCAGATGCGGCCGAAGTGGGTGGGGCCACGTGCTCGTCGAAGTCGGTGGTGGCCACGACACTGACCTGGCAGAAGGGGCAGATCTTCATCCCCTCCCCAATGGCATCCAGGAAGCTGGACAGAGTATGGAACACCAGAGGTCAGTGTCGGGCTACATGCGTGAGGTGTCTGATCCAGAAAACAGATGAAAGGTGATTGGGACGCTGACAGGGGGTGGGTTAGGTGAGGTTGAATATAACAGGGCAGACAGAATATTGAAAGAGACAAAAAAATGGACATTTAGTGCCTTATATGAGGTTAATTATAGCTGTTGATCTGACCATGGTGCAAACATTTCAGTCTTCACAGTGACACCTTCACCTACCTGAACAGGCAAGATAGTAAAGGCATAAAGGAAAGTGTGGAAAAAAAAGAGAGAGAGATTATTTTCCTACTATCATGAGTACACAGCCAAACTTGTGGGCAATTTTCAATTCTTCGAGCTGGAAAATAAAGCAAAATGTATAGATAGTTTCTCCTGCCTGTATAGTGCAGCAAAAGCAGATTATTTTCATGTCA
This sequence comes from Conus betulinus, assembly GCA_016801955.1. Taxonomy (NCBI): domain Eukaryota; kingdom Metazoa; phylum Mollusca; class Gastropoda; order Neogastropoda; family Conidae; genus Conus; species Conus betulinus. The sequence goes on along the minus strand of JADBJO010000805.1, from coordinate 445,767 downwards.
TCAAGTGCCCATTCCACAAAATGTTGAGTTATTTTCAATACATAAAGAGTGAAGATGTAGCAAAAAGTACAAATAAATTTTCTTGCCTGTACAGGTAAGGCAGCACAGAAACAGGGGAAATTGCAGCATACCTTCAGGTGCACAAAGCGAAAGTGCTGGCAGTTTTCAGTATGTCAAGCTGGAAGATGTGGTCAAGAGTAAAGATGATCATTTTAACATAACTTTCCTTACGGCAACACAGCACCAGTCATACACCCTGGTTCACTGACATGATGTTCCAATCATCATACTGGAAAGGCAAACTTTTATAAAAAAAACCTCTCATACTTTTTTTTACAAATTTTATCCAACAATGAGGATGACCCCTCCCGAGTCTAACCAAGACAAAGACAACTGCACACATGAGCCATGCTTCAAGCAGATCTTTGCATGATGCTCATATGAAGCAGTGGAGGGAGCTGAAAGCACCACTGGCATTCTTGCCTAAATGTTGGCCGATGTTGGGAGAACAACATAATGGTAAATGCAGCGAAACAAAAAGCAGTACTGATTTAAAAGAGATCTTTGATGAAAGCAGAGGATCTGAGCCATGGGGTGACAACAGCTGGCTGTGTCTTTTCTGATGCCCAGACTGCTGATCATAGTTAGCTAATTGATAGAGAAGCGGAACAATGCAGTAGTGGTAGTGGATGAAGATGGATCTCTATGATGACAAACAAGATTCATTGCTCTATTCTGTGTAGTTACCAGAGCAGAGAAAGGGATGAGACAGGTGAAAATACTGTGGCTAAAGAATACAGTAGACTGAAATACACTAGATGAAGACATGAGCCAGATAGAAATACAGCATCTGCACAGAAGAAACCGATAGAAATACACTGACTGAAGGCAAGGAACAGACAGCAAGGAATAGATCAAATACCCTGATTGAAGGCAAGGAATAGATCAAATACCCTGATTGAAGGCAAGGAATAGATCTAACACCCTGGTTGAAAGCAAGATATAGATCAAATACCCCGGTTGAAGGCAAAGAACAGATGGAATTACAATGACTGAAGGCAATAAACTGAAAGCATTGACCCAATGTGCATTCACTGGCTGAAATCAATAAAAATACGTACATGGCAACCACACTGACTGAAGGGTGAAACTACAAAACATATTTGACTGAAATAAGGCTGGGGCCCAGGGGCTGCCTAGGCCGGCGGGGTACAGGGGCAGGACCCTGTGGGGCGGGGAGAGGGGGGGGCTTCAAAGTTTCTTTTTTCCGTTCGCTCCATAACCGATCGTTTTTGAGCAAACAATACAGAAAATGATAAAGAAACATGTGCCGGCCAATTCACTTTCTTGCGCCACTTGCGATATTCATTGCCGTCGTCATCAGTTTCGTTTAGCCATTGCCATCTCCATTTGTTTCTAATTTGGCCCTTGATGCATGCTACTGGATCTCCTTCTTTCTTTCAAAACAGCCATGACTACTTATTTCTGGAGCATTGTGCAAACTTTCGTTGTCAGCCAAATGCCCCATTGTTAGCCTGTGAAACGCCGTAAATATGAAACAGCTACTTCCGGTTAGAGATCAAAAGCGTGGAACGAACACATAATCGGAACTGATAAATCGTGATTTTTTTTTTTTTTTTAATTGACGGAAGTTACGTCAAGACCGAAACTCATTTTGACGGATTTCAGTCCATGGACGGAAAAGTTTCACCCATGGATGTACAGACACTGGCTGAAAGCAACAAAATACGTACATGCCAACCAAACTGGCTGAAGGCAATGAACAAAAAGATAACTGACTGCCAGGAATAGAAGGAAATACATCGACTGAAGGCATGAAACCTAGAACAAAATTCATCCTATAGAAGTCTAGGAACGGATGAAATACACTGGGGGAAGCCGGGAATTGCTGGAAATACTCTGGGTAAAGGCAAGAAGCAGATCGAAATACACTGGAGGAAGGCTGAGAACAGATCGTAATGCATTAGGTGATGGCAATGCATACTGAAATATGTTGGGTGAAGGGATGTAAATACACTGGGTAACGCCAAGGTGCATATGGAAATACGCTAAGAGAAGGCAAGAACAGATACTATACTGTATGAAGGCAAGGTACAAATAAAATACACACGGGCAGGCAAGGAAGTGAAAGAAATACTCTAGCTGAAGGCGATGAATAATTGAAAATGCACCGGATGAAGGCAAGGAACAGATAGAAATGCACTGGATGAAGGCAAGGAACAGACAGAAATGCACTGAATGAAGGCAAGGAACAGACGGAAATGCAATGGATGAAGGCAAGGAACAGACGGAAATGCAATGGATGAAGGCAAGGAACAGATGGAAATGCTCTGGGTGAAGGCAAGGAACATATAGAAATGCAAAGGGATGAAGGCAAGGAACAGATGGAAATGCACTGGATGAAGGCAAGGAACAGATGGAAATGCACTGGATGAAGGCAAGGGACAGATGGAAATGCACTGGATGAAGGCAAAGGTCCAAGGACAGATGGAAATATACTGGATGAAGGCAAGGAACAGATGGAAATGCACTGGACGAAGGCAAGGAACAGATGGATATGTTCTGGATGAAGGCAAGGAAGGGACAGGAATGTCCTGTATGAAGGCAAGTAACAGATAGAAATGTACTGGATGAAGGCATGGAAGGGACAGGAATGTCATGTATGAAGGCAAGTAACAGATAGAAATGTACTGGATGAAGGCATGGAAGGGACAGGAATGTCATGTATGAAGGCAAGTAACAGATAGAAATGTACTGGATGAAGGCATGGAAGGGACAGGAATGTCATGTATGAAGGCAAGTAACAGATAGAAATGTACTGATGAAGGCAAGGAACGGATGAAAATGCACTGGATGAAGGTAAGGAATGGATGAAAAAGCACTGGATGAAAGTAAGGGACAGATGGAAATGCACTGGATGAAAGCAAGGAACAGATGGAAATGCACTGGTTGAAGGCAAGGAACAGATGGATATGCTCTGGATGAAGGTAAGGAACAGATGGAAATGCACTGGATGAAGGCAAGGAACAAATAGAAATGCACTGGATGAAGGTAAGGGACAGATGGAAATGCACTGGATGAAGGCAAGGAACAGATGGAATGCACTAGATGAAGGCAAAGAACAGATGGATATGCTCTGGATGAAGGCAAGGGACAGACGGAAATGCACTGGATGAAGATAAGGGACAGATGGAAATGCACACTGGATGAAGGTAAGGGACAGATGGAAATGCACTGGATGAAGGTAAGGGACAGATGGAAATGCACTGGATGAAGGCAAGGAACAGATGGAATGCACTGGATGAAGGCAAGGGACAGACGGAAATGCACTGGATGAAGGTAAGGGACAGATGGAAATGCACTGGATGAAGGTAAAGGACAGATGGAAATATACTGGATGAAGGTAAGGAACAGATGGAAATGCACTGGATGAAGGTAAGGGACAGATAGAAATGCACTGGATGAAGATAGAGAACAGATGGAAATACACTGTCTGAACACAGAGAACAGATGGAAATACACCATGTGAAGACAGAGAACTGATGGGAATAAACTGTGTGAACATTCACCACAGATGGAAATACACTGTGTGAAATAGAGAACAGAAGGAAATACACTGTGTGAAGATAGAGAACAGAAGGAAATACACTGTGTGAAAATAGAGAACAGAAGGAAATACGCTGTGTGAAAATAGAGAACAGATGGAAATACACTGTGTGAAGATAGAGAACAGAAGGAAATACACCATGTGAAAATATAGAACAGATGGAAATACATTGTGTGGTGATAGGGAACAGATGGAAATACACTGCGTGAATGAGAGGGAACAGATGGAAATACACTGTGTGAAGGAGGGGGAACAGATGAAAATACACTGTGTAAAGAGGGGGAACAGATGAAAAAACACAGTGTGAAGGAGGGGAACAGATGGAAATACACTGTGTGAAGGAGGGGAACAGATGGAAATACACTGTGTGAAGGTACGGAACAGATGGAAATACACTGTGTGAAGACAGAGAACAGATGGAAATACACTGTATGAAGAGAGAGAACAGATGGAAATACACTGTGTGAAGACAGAGAACAGATGGAAATACACTGTGTGAAGACAGAGAACAGATGGAAATACACTGTATGAAGAGAGAGAACAGATGGAAACGCACTGTGTTAGGGAAGGGAACAGATGGAAACACTGTGTGAAGATACAGAACAGATGGAAATACACTGTGTGAACACAGAGAACAGATTGAAATACTCTGTGCGAAGGTAGGGAACGGATTGAAATACACTGTGTGAAGACAGAGAACAGATGGCAATACACTGTGTGAAGATAGAGAACAGATGGAAATACACTGTGTGAAGGTAGGGAACAGATGGAAATACACTGTGTGAAGGTAGGGAACAGATGGAAATACACTGTGTGAAGGTAGGGAACAGATGGAAATACACTGTGTGAAGATAGAGAACAGATGGAAATACACTGTGTGAAGATAGAAAACACATGAAAATACACCAGATGAAGGCATGGAAAAGATGGGAACACACTGAAGGCATGGAACAGACAGATATTCACTGGATAAAGGCAAGAAACAGCTGAAAATACACTGGATGAAGGCTGGCAACAGACAGTAATGCACTAGGAGAAAGCAAAGCAGATGGAAATTCTCTGGTTGAAAGCATGGAAATGATGGAAACACCCTGGTGAAGGCAAGGAACAGAAGTAAACACACTAGCCAAGAACAAGGATCAGAGTGTACACACAGACTGAAAGAATGGAACAGATGGAAATGCACAGCGTCTGGGGTGAACGTGGGGAAGGTCTTCAGTCCTGAACCTGAACAGTGACCTTCCAACCAATCCTGATATTTGGATTGTGGCCATCAATCCATGAATTCTGATAGTCAAAATAATGTGCAGCAGGATCCTAAAACATTTTTCTAGCAAGTCACACACACACACACACACACACACACACACACACACACAGTAGGGGGCTGGAAAAATTGATTTTTTTTTTCTTTAAGACTGTACAGCTGTCAACTAGACCTTTTCTTTCATTTACATCTTTGAAACTCTGTTTTGGAGCGCGTGTCAAGTGTTTTGTTTCAAATTCTGTGAATTTACATTGACTAGTCAACCTTTTGGTTGTTTACATCTTAAAACTTTGTTTAAAAGTGTGTGTGTGTGTGTGTGTGTGTGTGTGGTGTGTGTGTGTGTGTGTGTGTGTGTGTGTGTGTGTGTGTGTGTGTGTGTGTGTATGTGTGTGTGTGTGTGTGTGTTTTCCCCAAATGAAAGTTTAAAGTCAGTGTGTTATGATGTATTGATAAAGTATATTATCTATGTCATAATGTGATTGTAATATACACAGTGCCACAAAAGAAGGCATTTTTGTTTCACTGAGCCGAGCTTGATCATCATCTCGATGCAGATCTACAGATATTGCTAGCTGGACAAATGAGGTAAAGTGAGATAATTCTCTCTGTACCCAAGAAGAGACGTAATATGCATGGATGTAACATGCAGCAGTAACTGGGAAAAGCATGAATTTTGAAGGAATTCAAAAGCCACTATGGGAGTGAATTGGAAGTAGTCAAAAGCAGAAAGCTGTGAAACTGTTAACACAGTATAAAACAGCAAACTGGGAAAAAGCAGTAAGCTGGCACTTGTAAGTGTGAGATGAAAAGTGTGAAATGGAAACGGTGTAAAGCAGTACTGGAACAGTGTCAAGCAGTACGCAGGGATGACAAGTGTGAACTGGAAGCAATGTAAAGCAGTAAGTAGGGATGACAAGTGTGAACTGGAAGCAATGTAAAGCAGTCTGTAGGGATGACAAGTGTGAATTGGAAGCAGTGTAAAGCAGTACGTTGTTGGGATGACAAGTGTGAACTGGAAGCAGAGTAAAGCAGTACGTTGGGATGACAAGTGTGAATTGGAAGCAGTGTAAAGCAGTACGTTGGGATGACAAGTGTGAATTGGAAGCAGTGTAAAGCAGTATGTAGGGATGACAAGTGTGAATTGGAAGCAGTGTAAAGCAGTAAGTAGGGATGTCAAGTGTGAACTCGAAGCAATGTAAAGCAGTATGTAGGGATGACAAGTGTGAATTGGAAGCAGTGTAAAGCAGTAAGTAGGGATGTCAAGTGTGAACTGGAAGCAATGTAAAGCAGTATGTAGGGATGACAAGTGTGAATTGGAAGCAGTGTAAAGCAGTAAGTAGGGATGTCAAGTGTGTGACTGGAAGCAGTGTAAAGCAGTACGTTGGGATGACAAGTGTGAATTGGAAGCAGTGTAAAGCAGTAAGTAGGGATGACAAGTGTGAATTGGAAGCAGTGTAAAGCAGTACGTTGGGATGACAGGTGTGAATTGGAAGCAGTGTAAAGCAGTAAGTAGGGATTGCAAGTGTGAATTGGAAGCAGTGTAAAGTGGTAAGTAGGATGTGAAATGGAAACAAAAGTAGCCATTAAGAAAACTGTGCAATGTAAGTAATAGTGTAAGCTGGGTGGCAATGTGACAACATCCACACAAAGCTAAGCAGTGACCAGTCTTGCACACCTGTCACTGGGAAATGTAAAGGGATGAAGCCCATTCAACAGAAAACCCCCCCCATTACTTGTTGCTATAGAAGTCACTACCTGTTTTCTTTCATGCCATGACAAACTACTGTCAAAGCTATTCGTGTCCAGATGATCCAATTTTTAAATGACAATGAAGCACTGCTCTAGTCAGTCATGCCCAAACAGGGTCGTTTATTCCAAGCCAATGCACGCTGGCTTGAAACTGCACCAGTGGGCAGCTAAAGGATGAAAGCAATGAAAACCACACATGCATGCACGCATGCACGCACCGCGCGCGCACACACACACACACACACACACACAGCCAAGAACTGAAGCGAAAAAAAAAAAAAAATGATTAATGATTGATGAACTCTACAAAGGATAGAGCCATTTCATTTATTCTAGCAAGACAATAAAGTCCTATCAACACACACACACAAGATGCAGACAATGATTTGACACACTCGTACATAAAATCATGACCCATGCTAAGGACAAGTTCATGGAATAATGAAGAAGCAAAAGATAAAAACAGACGGACTCCAGGCAGCAGTGTGCAAGGAGAAACACTAACAGTGCTCACACACGAGAGGATTATACAAAGCAGAAGCCAATGTGCACATAAATAACACAGCAACAACATCCACCATATGCAACAGTGCATGATAAACAATGCAAAACCTCAGAAACAGATATGATGAAGGCAATGAACTAAGACTGAAACTAAATGGAGGTACAAAAATCAGTCACACCAGATATGATGTCAGTCACACCAGACATGTCATGAAGGCAATTATCAAAGACTGAAACCACATGAAAGTACAAAAAACAATCACACCAGATAGGATGATTTAGGCAATTAACAATAAATGATAAAGGCAATTAACAAAGACTGAAACCAAATGAAGTACAAAAAAAAACAATCGCACTGAAAAACATCAAACACAACTACCAACCAATCATCCATTCAACAAAGGAAAAAAAAAAAAAACAAAAATTAATGACAATGTAAACAATGTAAAAGGTTATTACGCACTGGAAACAATGCCAAAGGCAATTACACAATGGCTAAGAGAGATCAACACTGAGTATTTGCCAGGGAACCAAGAGCGAACTAGAAAAAAGGCTCAAGCAAAAAAAAAGACATATTAGAAAAGTAGTTAAGGGGACTCAGAATCAAAAACTTGCTGAAGAATATTTCAACAGGGTCATCCTGTCTTCATCAGCTCAATGTTGCTGTTGTGGCATCGAAGCTTGGTGGGGCGACTGTTGTGTGGGGTGAACGGATCTGATCATGGGGGGGGGGGGGGGGGGGGGGGGGGGGTCAAAGCCTTGATATCTGTTCAGGCTGAGGTGTCTGGTCTCGATTTTGATGGCTTCTTTAACTTTTCTTTTTGTGAGAACAGCCTCTGTAGACAAGATCTTGATTTCTTCGGGGTTGAAATCAGGATCTTATATACAGAGCCCTTGGACTCTGTAGACAAGATCTTGGTTTCTCCGGGGCTGAAACCAAGACCTTATCTGTAGAGCCCTTTCTCACAAAAAGAAAAGTTAAAGAGGCCATCGAAATCAAGACCAGACGCCCCAGCCTGAACAGATATCAAGGCTTTGAACTCCCCCACCCCCCCAATCTATAATCAGTTCCTGACAACCATTCACCCCACACAACAGTTGCCCCACCAAGCCTTGCTGCCACAACAGCAACAGTGAGCTAATGACGACAGGGCGACACTGTTCGAAATATTCTCCAGTAAGTTTTTGATTCCGAGTCCTTAACTTCTTCTCTAATGTTGAATCCAGATTCCAGAAACCTACTTTCTGATTTATTTCGCCAAAGACATATTCTTCTAAAAATTGAGCATTTATTGGGGATCAAAAAACAAAAGTAGAAGTCTGTGTACGTATGCAACAGAAAAAAAGCCTCAAGCAAATAAAGCCACGCGCTTCAAAAATTCATTCTTCTCTTTCACTGTTACAGTGTTTCATTGTTTCAGTGTTACTTTGCATTTTGTCTTTTGGCTCAAGCCCCATCACTGAAACCAGCAAGGATTCAGCAACATTTCTACACAAAGACGCCAAGACTCTGAGGGAAAATGAATGAGACTAGTTATTACAAATGGTGGATGTCAAAATTTTGTCAAGCAGTGACACAGCAGTAGCAATGACTCACAAAAAAAATACATGATTTTCATGCAGGAAGAAATTTTAGCTCTGTGAAAAATTGACGATCAGTACCAACAAAGATCATCTAGTCGAGCTGAAAATCTTGACCAGCTGCTGATGCGAAGTTTGTGATTAAGCTCTACCTACTGGAATGTGGAACTGCAAACTGATACAGTACTTAAATTACCAGAAATAAAAAACACACATCGCGCTGTTTGGATATTTCAGGTTACAAGTTTGATTTAAATGTTTGCAGTTATTCTGGATGACAAATGAGTGATAATTGGTCAAGTTCCAAACCGCAGGCAGGCCAGGTACCAAATCTATACTGACTCAATACAATGGCTTACAACCGTTATTGTATCCCATGCTATTACAAGTTAAAAAGAAGGATAATGAACTAAATCCATTTTTGCTTTAAATCATTTTCAATTCAAGAACCTGCACTTTGTTAGTTTTCAGATTTAGATTTCAAATCAGTGAAGAATAAAAATGGCAACACTATAAGTGGTGGCATCGGTGACTAAACGATTTAATAAATCTTACATAATAGTAACATTTGAGCTCAGATTGATATATTTTTTTTTTTTTGGTAGTTTTGATTTTCTACAGCACAAAGAGCACTAATTTACATTTTATCACCATAAATCCTGCATTAGAACACTGCTCCTTTACATAGAAAATAGAAGCTATTTACTGGGCAGCATTTTTCTTCCAAGTCAAATTTTCTGCAATGATGGTTCTTTCAGTTTGTTGAATATATATTTGTACCATTTCATTGGGGGGGGGGGGGGGGGGGGGGGGGGAACTGATTCCTGCCACACAACACATACATAGCCATTTATAAAAGAGCAAATCATGTAATAAAAAGAAGGAAAAAAAGCAACATTTAAAAAAGTGGCCAGCACACGGGATGAGCCTGATCAGGGGCCTGGCGAGCCATTTCAACTTCCAGGACAGAGGTTCAAATCTCTGAAAAAAAAAAAAGAAATCGACAAAAGATTTGGTCCACATACTGAATGGGCTGACTTGTGGAAAAATAAAAATCCAGATGTACGTGGGCAGGTGGTTGGTGTAGGGATGGGGGTTGGTTCTTTTCTTCTATTCCCAAATTCTTGTCAAGCGTTGTTCATAAAATGTCATGAGTGTAGCGTGTGTTGGGCGGTGGTGGGGGGAGGGGGATGGGAAGGAGTGTGTGTGTGTGTGTGTGTGTGTGTGTGTGTGTGGTTTGTGCATCTCTTTTAGTGCTTACTTTGTGACCTATTGTTTTGATGCCTTTTTCTCAATATTGTGCATGGAAACTTTTATTTTTCCTGTACTGCGAAGCGCTCAGAGGATGAGTCTTTCTCTCATCGAAGAGCACTATATAAGCTCAATTAATTATTACTATTATTATTATTTCGGAGATGCAAAATTCAAGCCTTTTAAAATCCCCCCAGACAAAAAATACTCATATCAAGGAATATTCAATCAAAAAGTAATCTGGACCCCAAAGTCAGAGAGTAATCTATGAACTAGAGATCTGAGCAGGCTCACTTCAAATGCAAACCTGAAACAAAGGTAGCTGTGAACAATCTAATAGTTGGGGATCAAGCAAAACAAGACGTCAGCAGGGTGAAGGTTGTTCTTTTACAGACATCAAGACATACACACATATGTGTCATGTCCAACAAAGACGACTGAGACTGTACAATGTAACAGAGATAATCATACCAAAAAAAAAAAAAAAAACTATACATCAGGAAAACAGTATTCATTCTTTAGATAAAATCCAACAAAATTCAACAAGGGTTTCAGAATTTCTAAATGAATCCTCTCCAAGGAAACAGAGAATATTTAACAACTATTTCTGACCTGAACTGGGCCAAGATCTCCCAGTGATTGAGCCAAGACCTACACAGAGGAGACCTGCACTACCCCTCCCCACCATGGTGTGAACACACCTGGCAGAGAGTCAAGCAGGACATGCTACTCCTGCACAGGACCAAGATGGAGACTGAGGTATACTGGGAAAGCTTCACGACCCCCTTTCAATCCTGGCCTTGGGACCTGATGTTACACAATGCACACAGTGCACACTGCTTTTAGTCCTGGCTGCCAATTTCTCCTGGAAGATCCACTTGCACATAAAATATGCTCTTCTTTGGTCTTGGTTGCTGATTCTTGTATCTACAATATGGGCTTCTTAGGTTTGGGTTACAGATTTCTCGGTAAAGATCCTCTTGTGCCTCCTCTGCAGGTCCTGTGCAGGAGCATATCCTGCTAGATTCTGCCAGGTGTGTTCACACACTTGGCGGGAAGGGGTGGTGCAGAGGATGCTCTTCTTTGGTTTTGGTTGCTGACTTCTCAACCAAGACCTTCTTCTAAACTAAAGTGTAAACTTGTTGTTTTGTTCACTGATTTCTCAATGAAAATACTCTTCAATGTACAATATGCTCTCCTTTCTTTTTTTTTTTTTTGATTTTGTCTGTCCTTTTTTTTTCATTTAGATCATGTGCTGACACTCAAATAAAAACAAGTTGTGTAAGATCACTGGTTTTAATGAAATTCTTATTTCAAGTTACAAATGAACTATGCTGGGATAATGCAGTAATGTGTTTCATCGCCTTCTGTTTCCATCATTCAAGAATTCTTTTTATGTGTGACGGGCACAATTCTCAGTTCAAACAGAAGATCAAGTCTCCAAGCATTGTCAAACAGATGATCAAGAATCCAAGGATTGCCAAACGATAAGGGTATAACATCCTGCAAACACAGGAAAATTAAATGAAGCTGATAAAGAAGGCATAACTGGAACGAAATTTCAAAAAACACACAACTTTACATGCAAGCAGCCATGAATGCGAAAACTCTACCAACATTTGATATCAAACTTTCCCACACAGAATCTCAATTAACTCCAATGCTTTTTGCCAGTTGATGAAAATCCAAATATCCCATACCCAAGCAAACAACCGAAACACAAACAAATCGAAATGCTACATAATGTCTGTACAACTGCTTCCAGCAACTTCTTTCTGCAGTACTAAGCAGCACCCAAACTGGCACACTAACTGTCCAGCAATCATCCAAGCAGCACCCAAATTGGCACACTAACTGTCCAGTAATCATCAAAGCAGCATCCAAACGGGCACACTAACTGTCCAGCAATCATCCAAGCAGCATCCAAACGGGCACACTAACTGTCCAGTAATCATCTAGGCAGCACCAAATTGGCACACTAACTGTCCAGCAATCATCCAAGCAGCATCCAAACGGACACACTTACTGTCCAGCAATCTTCCTCATAAATTAATGAATGATCTTTACTGCCCACAGAACAGCTACATCACTGGTAACGCTTCAACTCTCTTGAACTCTTTTCTTCTCAACTGTCAATGGTTTTTTCCATCAGCATTCTACACTTTGCATATAAAGACCCCAAAGTGAATCCCTTGCATGTATGTACACAACGAATCCTGCCGTCATTTTTGTAAAACTAAGATGGAGATCTACCCAAACCTCATCAAGTCACCCAAATGTCACCACGTTATCTTGCAGACCGACAATTAATCAGGACTGGAAACACGATCCTGCTTCTAAAGAAAACAAAAGTGAAACAGCAAAGTTGTTCCATCTTTACCTGCCTGCTCCATTCCACTTCCCCTATCACCACTCTCGTTTCCAGACGCATTGACAAGCCAGAAGAATCAAAGACTGACTCCTCAATTAAACAATCAGCATCATTTGATCGACCAAACTGCCTCCTCAAGAATCTTATGACAGATAGAATCAACTGCCTGAGATATTTTCTAACAAATGAGACCAACTGTTGCAGGCATCTGTTTTTTATTGACAGCCACTGCGCTACGTTATTCTTTGCAGGGCAGGACAGCTCTATTTGGTCGGAAAAAGACTGTGGGTACAGACCTCTCATCAGCATTCAAGGTGAGCAGGCACTTGGCGTCATCGGACGATCCTGTTTCCCCGGGCTTCTCTTGCAGGCATGTTGGCCAGGCAGTCCTCAAACGTATCGTGGGTGCCCTCCTCTGCCGCCCAGTCATCTGATACAGATGAAGAGACAATCACTGAGCAATGGAAAATCTCTCTCTTACTGCTTACACTAAAAGCATAGATGTACTATGCACAGTCCTAGATTTTCCTGTTAAATACTTATCAAACTGAGGTTTTTCCCCATCTCTATCCTTTTCACTTTCATATTTGATACCCGAGCCTTTCATTCAAATTTTACACACACACACACACACACACACACAAAAAAGAGGACAAGAAGAACAAAAAAGTAAACAATCAAAGTTACTTACAAATACGTAATATGTGACAATCGTCTAGTTGCATAGTTACTGTTAATAAGAACGGACAAGCAAATGTATTCACATTTTAACATTAAAACACATAATAACACATCCAAAATATGTCAAAATCCATTGAATCATGATAGTACAAGCATTACCTTTTTTCTCTTTTCTTTTTTTCTTATTGTTGTCATCTTTTTTGTCTGTCTGCACACCAAAGGGCCCCCTTCTAGAGATGCTGACAGGGATAGATGTTTCGCAGCTGGGGGATCATTTAATAACCCACCAACTGCCGGAGAGTTGCTGCCCTTCAGTGTTTCCCATGCGCCCTTGCACAAGCTGAATTTCTATTCCATACATCTGATGAGAACAACTCAAAGTTAAAAAAAAAAAAAAAGAGATCAATAAAAAAAAAAAAATAAAATAAAATAAAATAGCAGGACACTCAGCAATTTGCCTTGACAAAAATGGGAAACTTCAGCCTTTCAAATATTTTGCTATCTATGAATCCTTGCATGAAGGCAAAGCTTGCGCAATGCCCTCCTCCACAAGGGGTGTCAACCAATCAATCCCTCCTGTCTCAAGCCAATTCAACAACAACATCCACTGATCAAGCCAAGCACCTGCCAACAGACTTAGCCCAACTATAAAAACTCATTAGCACTTACTCTGCACATGCAGGCTTCATGACAGCTGTACTCAGCCAAGGCTGATGTGAGGGGTGCACCTGCCAACAGACTTAGCCCAACCCTAAAAATTCATTAGCACCTACTCTGCTGCACATGCAGGCTTCACAACTGTACTCAGCCAAGCCTGATATGAGGGGGGGAGTTAATCAATGACCAACAGCATCCAACCCAATCTCACTGGCCATGTCAAAGTGATGTAAATACATCCCGTTTCTTTGGACTGGACTGTCTTGGAACACTCCACCTTATGACGTTTGGGTACTTTTGTGATAAAGTTCAGCAATATGTATGAGATATATGCTGAGGTGTTTGACGATACCAACACTGAAACGTGAATGCTACTTTACTGCAGTAAAAGGGGTAATATACAACAAAAAACTGCAGTTAAGCAAAAAATATTGAAGGCTGTAACATGCTCCCTCTCTCATCCCCATCTCCCTCAATACCTTTTCATCCCCAGACATCCCTGCTAGAAGGAAGAACACTGAATCACACCGAGCATTGCAACTTGTATCTTTACACGCTAATCAAATCTTTGCAGTCTGCTGAAAAAAAATTATAAATCATCATCTATCAAATATGGAGCAATGGCATGGCTCGACTGTATATGATAAAGCATCACTTGAACCAAAACTTATTATATTTTCTCCTTTTTCTTTTTCTCTCCCTTTTCACTTCAAGATGTGAACAAGATCTTAACTTGCATCTGGTCTTTCCATCACTTTGCCATGTTGTGGATGTGTCAGGAGTAAAGGTGTAATGGCCAAAAGATGCCAAGCCACAAAAACGTAGACAACAAGAGACAGCCTAGTCACCTGAAACATGCAAAGGACTCACCTGGGTCAGCACTGGCTGCGGCTCCCTGCGCAACCACCACCTCAGGCTGCAAGGGTGGAGGGAGTTGTTCCCCTCCCCCTGCTGCTGCCGACATGGGGTCAGACGTCGACTCTGCCTCTTCTTCCAGTGTGGAGCGGATTATGCTTTGTTGCATCGGGGATCTGTGTACATAGAAAAGGGTGTCGTCAAATAAACTAGTGTATGTATGTGCGTGTGTGAAAGTGTGTTTAACGCGTACATTCACTTGTATGTGCATGTGTGTGTGTGTGTGTGTGTGTGTATAGGTGTATGTTAGTCAATTACTCAGCGTGCATGTGTTTTTAAATATAAAAGTAAAACCCTGCTTAGAGTTAAAAACAAAAAGGGATAAAACAAAAAAAATGACCAAAACATTCAAGATCTGGGCTTGAGAAATGTTGCCGTTGTTCAAAAGTTGCGTACAGTTGATATGATGAGGTTCCTCCTCTCAACTCACTCACTCTTACTGAAATCACACCTTTCCTTTTTTTTTTTGTTGTTGTTGTTGTTGTTTGCTTTGAAAATGTACTTTCACAGTGACTGGCAAGTGGAGGGAGGGAAGCACGGGGAGGAATGGGTGAGGAGGGGAGAGAGAGACAAAGAGAGACAAAGCAAAGGAATGAATAAATATGTTCAGTCAACCATACATGGAAATATATGGTCACTGCTTCTATACTAACGCCCCACAACACCAAATGTCTACTACTCACTCTGCAGCAGCTTCAGGTTTGGAGTGGTAGGGGTTGCCATACATGAGCACACCCTCAGATTTCACCCACTCCAGATCATCGTAGGACTCGTCGGGGTATTCATCGTAAATCTCTTCCAGGTCTTCATCATCGTCATAGAAGTCTTCCTGGTCTTCTCCCTCAGAAGCTTGCTCCTGATCTTCTCCATGTTCCTCACCTTCCAAATCTCCCTCCTGATCTTCTCCTTCATGTTCCTCAACTTCACCATCTCCCTCAGAAAAACTTGCTCCTGATCTTCTCCTTCAAATTCTTCAACTTCCGAGTCTCCATCAACCACTTCTTCCTTTGCCTCGCCTTCCTGTGCGCCACAAAAAAAATTTCAATTTAAAGAATCCATTCTTTTACATACACACAGTCCAGATCACTCTTCCTTTCAGTGGATCATGTGACACCAATTTTTTTTTTTCTTTTTTGAAGCTTAGGCAGAACAAATACACCTTGTGAAAGCATCTGAGCCCAGCATGGAGCTTTACCTACTTCCTTCCATATTATGGTCCACAAGGACAATGGCAATCTGCATGGAAAGTTGTGTGGGAATCCAGGTGTGAAACACTACAAAGCCTGCCACCTGGGTGTCCAAATCATGACTTTGGGACACAACAGATGCAGATCTACATTTTCTTTTCTGTCACTCCTGTGCGCAAACTCACATGCATTGAGGTTACGGCTTCAGCTTGTTATGTGGTCTTCCATTCTCACTCTCAAATCAAAACTGTTCTTATTCAAGTATCCTGGTCAGCAGATGCCACACAGCTGACATGCGACTCCACCAGTCAGAACATGCATTTCTATACACAGAATTGCCAACATCACATAACATCGTTTAGGCTCTACTCTGCACTACGCTGCACCACTTTTCAAAAATGACTCCCCGAGCCCCATATTTTCAAACACCACTGTGAAATTTCTGGATTTTCAAAAATTAAATTCAGGATTTCGGGAACGATTTCAGAATTTAAAAAATAAATCCAGAAAAACTTGAGACGGCTGGCAGCTATGTCATAGTTACATCAACCCAACATGGGCAGATTTGACAGGGAATGGGTTATAACTGCAGAGAAAGGTCATTCTCCTGAAGGTACTGATTCTGATCTGCAACTGCTCTAAACCATTACTGACCTGATCACGGAGTTGGGTCTCAAGCTCCATAATGTATTTGTCCTTGGTTTTTAGACTTTCCTGTAACAAAGCAGCACCACCCTTTTTGTAATACCAATACTAACAATTTCCTGTACAGTAACAAAACACACCACTTTTTTTTAAACAGAAGAACAGCACAAATACTAACAACAATGTCCTTGGCTTTCACACTTTCCTGTAATAAAGCACACGACTCTTTTTCAATAGAAAAATAGCATTGATACTAACAAATTGTTTCATTTGATGCCGACAATAGAAGAAGCCTATTACCTTCACAGACACAGCAACAACAATTATACCTGACAGTAGTTTCACTATGGAAGTTCTCAGCAAATTTACAGAAGAATCAAGAACCCTTTGGAAACACTAATAATTCAATGCAATAAAAGGTTGTAGTTTTAGTGTACTAGTTAAATACACGGTTTGGTTCTACAAAGAATATTTTTTCCCCAACCCTCAGGACAGCAAACTAATAAACCTGCTAGTGTCTGGACCCCATTTTTATCTATATTACTATGTAATACAGAGCATGAATATCATAATCCTCACACACATTCAAGTTCCTGTAGTCCTAGTCAGAGTCTGACCGCTTAGGAAACCATGAAAATAACCAGCATATAGCAGGATACTGGGAGAGGGGATCTGTGCTGATGAGCTTTCCCCCCACAGAAATACCGAGATGAACAACAAGACAGCAACAACAGTATCCACTTCAGTTTCTGTTGAAGCTCCATACCTCCTTTCCCCCCCAAGTCTACCTATACAACTGCTTCAGCCAATCCTCAAAACCCTCCTTCCCTTATCCCCACTACAACCCTTTGGTCATAGATGGTGGTGACTAATATATAGTCAAACAATGATGAAATAAATAATTATAACAAAAACAAAACAGAACAAAACCACAACAACGCAAAGGACAGAACACGGATCAAACAACGAAACACTGAGTAAAGCAACCGAGAGACAGAGAGATAACAGGGATCAACTCAAGAAATAAAGAAATAGTAAAGCGACAGACAGATAAACAGTAGGGAGATGTCAAAGACGAGTATCATACGAGGAAGTTTCTACCTCCAGGAAAGCAATGGTCATCTTCATCGTGTCGCAATCCTCCTTGAGGAGTTTACACTCAATTCTGAATTTGGTGGCCCTCTTCCTCTCCAGACAACAAATGACACACAACTCATCATCATACTCCTGAACCATGGTCTGAGGTTTGATGATCGCCCTGTCTTTGTTCTCAGGTTCTGTGTCGGAGGTAGAGCTGGAGAAGGAGGCATCGGTGGCGGCTTCTGATCCTGCAGATCTTTTCACCTCTGAGAAAGACAAAGTGGCTGTTAAGTCATGCTGAACTTGGTTCTTATGTGTGGTGTTCTGCTATGCCTGGCTTTAAATATTTGTGCTTACAGACCTGATAATGCAATCCCACCAACACGAAAGAAGAAAAGAGCTCATTAAAGTTGAGAGGCCTCATTCACACTTGGCACTTGGCACTCAGGATGCCCTTCATAAACATGGAACACAAGAGAGCTAAATCCGATCCTCAAACCTACCCCAATAATCCTGAAGACCTAAGACTGCTTTCCCCGTCGGTCCCCTTGAGCGAGCTTTTCAGTTACTTTCTGCATCTTTTTTTTTTTGCAAGATTTTATCAAGTGGTGCCCTACCACGAACTTGTATGATGAAATATAAGCTCTCCCCTATCTTTCATCCTCTACAAGGTGCTAACAAGTTTCAAGAGTATGGGCTAACTCACACTTTTTTAACTTTCTCCACAATAATGTGTCCCTGAGATAAATGAGCAGCTGAAGCGTAAATGTCCCAGACAAAAGTAAACTTGCATTGACGTCTGAAAAGCTCCATAATGCCACCGTGCACAGTCAGAATTCAAATAGAAGAAAAGAAATGTGAGCATGTTTCTTTCCTTTTAAACAGAAGTGATATGAAAGCACTCAGGCTTTAAGATTAAACACGATAAATGTCTATTACTGTGATCATTATTTTCATCCAAGGGAAGTCATCTGAATACAACTGAGCAAACAGTGAGGATTAGATTTAGCTCCTGGCTATCCAACTTTAAAAAAAAAAATGTTTTTTGAGTGTCCAACCTGATCAAGACAATATTCTCATTGTAAGGGAGTAAGGTATTTGACTGGACAGGTGAGTATTTCTAAAAATTACTTTCTTGTAAGAAACCTCTTATGCCAAATGAAAGTGGCTTTTCAGTTATATTTACCATCCAAAAATGCACCTGATCCTATTTGGCAAGTACAGCACTCTAGATTTCAATGACCAAAAACTAAAAACAAACACACAAAAGAAAAGACAGAGAAGGGAAAACTAATGTTCAACAAGTATGTTTGTGATGGACCTCATCAACAACATGCACAAAGCACAAGAACACAGCATCTGACCTTCACCAGCAACAAGGCTGGCACCAGCCATCATTCCATGGCAGACACCACAGAAACCCAGGCCAAGAATCTCAACATCAGATTTCTTCACAGACAATTGTGTAGTGAAATGGGTAACAAATACACATTATACAGTTCCAGTGTGTAACACAGCTCCCCACACAGATTCTTTCTGTCCTGTCCAACAACAATCTTCAGAAAAAAAATCCATCCTGCTGACACATCCACCCACATACTCTGTTTCATCCCAGACTACATGATGCTAAACAATGAAACTCATTGACTGACACACTTCCTCATGGGCACTCACTGTGCATGCGACTTTTCATTAGCTTGCGCGCCAGTTTCTGGTTCTCCAGGACTTTGTTCTTGAATTCCATCTTGCCCAGCTCCAGGCGCTGCTTGAGCTCCTCAACCTCCTCCTCCTTCTCGTCCCTCGCAATGCGCTCAGACTCTAGGTGGAACCGGATGTCCTTGATTGTATGCTTCAGGCTTTCCTGTTTATACAAAACAGCTCAAATGTATTTCTCTCAAAAAGCATTCTCCCCTTAATAAGACAGATAAGTATCTCCCAATGCATCAACTTTTTAGTCTCTCTAAGAAAGAACTCGGGCATTCTGTGCACCGACATTGAAATGTTCTGTAATCGCTCCACTGTTCCTCATTTCATTAACACTGGGCATAAGTTTGATGTGTCTGACTGTTATTGGTGGGTTTTTTTTTTTTTTTTTTTCGGGTGGGGGGGGGGGTGGGGGGTTGATTGTTCTATGTTGCTATAACATGCTTCCTTTCTTTCTATGTATTAGTTTCATCTCTTCCTCCCTTGCCTGTTCATCTGTCCAGTTCCTGGACACTTTCTCTCTTCATTATGTATTAGTTTCACCTCTTCCTCCCTTGCCTGTTCATCTGTCCAGTTCCTTGACACTTTCTCTCTCTTCATTATGTATTGGTTTCATCTCTTCCTCCCTTGCCTGTTCATCTGTCCAGTTCCTTTGACACTTTCTCTTCATTATGTATTGGTTTCATCTCTTCCTCCCTTGCCTGTTCATCTGTCCAGTTCCTTGACCTTTCTCTTCATTATGTATTGGTTTCATCTCTTCCTCCCTTGCCTGTTCATCTGTCCAGTTCCTTTGACACTTTCTCTTCATTATGTATTGGTTTCATCTCTTCCTCCCTTGCCTGTTCTGTCCAGTTCCTTGACACTTTCTCTCTGTTCAAATTCATTTTTCTTCTTTATGATCCAAGTTTTTCACAAAAAACATTATCTCTTTTCAACAGTTCCATGCTTCTTCCACATCCTTCTCTTTATCAGTCAAAGATCCTACATTTCTCTACACTATCCTCTTAAGTCAATGGCCCCACACTTCACCGATTTCTTCTGTCAGTCTGTTCCAATATTTTTCCCCACATTCTCTTCCATGTCATAAGTGATACCACTTTTCTCCCACATTCTCATACCTGTCAGTTAATGATCCCACATTTCTCCTATACTGTTCTCTTTTAGTAGGACAATGATTCCACATTTTAACCAACTTCTCGTTATCCATCTTAGTCCTTCATGGGTGTCTCTGTGTGTGACACTGGATGGTTCCTATCTCTTTGATAGTATTTACTCTACTGGAATGAAAAGAACAGGATTTAGTGTTCAGCGGCTTTCCTTTCTACCAGTATTATTAATGAAAGGAGCAGAAATAGAGTACATTAATTCCTGTACCTACTCTTTTTTTTTTCAGCTCAATAAAGAGCACTTTCTTGGCCAGATGATGTCAATCACATTCAAGACAGCAAAATTTCACATGTTTAACACCTCTCAGCACATCCCATTCCTATTCACACAAAAATTACAGTAGTAGCCGACACCCACTCCAACACAGCATAGCTCTGAGCAAAAGCCTGTTTTATTTCATTCACACAACACAGCATGGGTGGATACACACATCTTCATGATAGTTGAAAGATGTTAACTAGACCAGCTCTGTGGCAAAGTGGTTAGCATCGCACACTCTAGCTGGGAAGTCGTGGGTTCAATTCCCATCAGTCATGTGGGTTTTTTCCTGCCCCGACCGGCTCCTACACAGAGTTAAGCTTGCCCTGGGCTCAGTTGGGAAGACTGGGACCACACAGTTGAGTTTCATTCACTTCATGGATGCATCTTTCAGAGTATCGCTTAAATTTCCTGACCAACTGAACATCACATGTGTCTGTATCTCCTAGGCCTGATTGGTGGCAGGGTATATTATGAAAGTAAGAATTAAGTACAGTCCTGTCATACAGTCTCAGGCAAGCATCACCTTCATTATCCTGTTTCTCATTCATAAACATACAAAAAAAAAGTCCCAAATTCTGTGGCACTTCATGCCTTCCTCTCCTGATGAGTTTAGTTTCGATGTTCTATCCACGGCTTGTGGCCTTGGTTTGATTCTGTTGGGGTCAATGATACCAGTGAGTCCTTGGGGGCTGTAACTGGAAAAATGTGGTGTCTTGCGAATATCAGATCAGAGCAGGTGCTGGTGAACACCAAAGTGACTTGGCAGCAGTGCAATGGCTCCCCCAGTGGGTTGCCTTTTGATGACTTAACACTGACTGCTCCCTCTGGATTGCCAGTGACAAGGCCGCAGCAGGCCAGGACAGGCTGTGGCTGTGGGCGGGGAATCAGAATGAGCAGTGTGGGTGCACTGTCACTGAGATGGCACAGAGGATGGACAGGGAAAAAAGGAAAAAAAGAGAGAAAAAAAAAACATGTTGAGCTAAGAACAATCACAATCACATTCAGAGTACATACCAGTTCTTTAGCCTCAATGCGTGATTTGAGGGTCTCATTTGCTATCAAAAGACAGTAACGTGAAGCCTCTTCCTCTTGGCGCTCCTGTTGTTCCTCCACCTGGGCCTGGAAGTGAATTGTCATATTAACCAGATTTTTGTGAGGAAGACTTGACATTTTACCAGTTCACAACTGTAAGGTAAGCCCACTACATGATTTACCTCTTTCAACAGTTTCATACCTTCCAAATTTACGATCTGAGCAACTTTGGCCAGTTTGGATTGATCAGCTTAAACTGAAGGAGTACTTCACTTAACTCTTCTATCTCAAAGACTGATTCACCGACAGCTGACAAATTCACATGATGTATGTATGTTCATTGGCTGAGCTGTATCAGAATTCTTACAATTTGGTTTCATGACAAAATCATCAACATCATGGATGGAGAGACTTAGAGGTAATGTGAAAGAGACTGAAAGCAAGAGAAATGTGGCCTAACGAAATGCTTGAGAAGGGCATGTCCATTTCAGGACTGTTTGCCATGATCACCTGAATACTGATCTGCAAACCTGCTGCTGAAAGTGTACACCTCTGAACTTGTTACCTTAGCCAAACTTGTCTCTGTCTGGATCGATTCAACAAAAGATTAGGACCAAACTCTTGATTATCTTACTTAGTCTCATAATATGCCCACTAAAGTGTCAAAGAACAGTCGGTTCCTTTGTGGCAGCTGGTGTGTTTCCCAAATGATAAGGGTTACACCATTTCAAGTGCGTCAGTTCACATGAGACTATCAAGTGGCACTCCAGCACTGCTCACATACAAGGTTGAACATGCTGACCAAGACAAACACCACACACACACACGGTTCTTTTCCACTTTTTTGACAGGATCACCATTCTAGTGATCAGGCATCACACTGAAGAACAAAAACAAACAAAACAAACAAAAACAGAAATTGGCTTACATCCAAGAGGGAATCCCTGTCCTCCTCCTCCTCCCTGCTGGATTCCCCCTGAGTGCACTTGTCCAGGCTAGTCTGCAGTTCTGACATACTGACCTGCGTGCTAGCCAGGGCCTCCCTCGTCTCATGCAACCTCTTTGACTCAGTCTTGAGCTGCTCTGACAGGTCATCCACCTCATCCTCAAGCGACTTGATCCTTTCATCCTTCTGCGCCAGCTCACGGTCCTTCTCCTCCATCAGCAGGGTCTTCTCCTTCAGCTCCTCCAGCTTGGCCGCCACCTCCTTGTCCTTCAGCACCAGAGTCTCCTGGAGCTCATCTTCGAAGGTCCGCAGCTGCATCTGCAGTGCCGTCTTCTCATCACTCACCACCTTCAGCTGAGCCTTCACCACATCCAGCTGTTTCATGGCTTCACTGTATTCCCTCTCCACTTTGGCCAGCTGCTCTCCTAAGGCCTGCTGGTCCTTGAGTCGCTTTTCAGCCTCCACCAGGGTCTGGTTGAGGGTGGCCTCAGTGTGGCTGAGGACCTTGCTCTTCTCTTCCAGCTCTTTCATCTTGGCCATCAGCTGCTGCTTCTTGGTGTTGGCGTTTTCCATGGATGTCTGCTGTAGCTGCTCCTGCATCAGGCGCATTCCTGATTCCTGGGTCTGAAGAAAACGTAAACAACATTAACATTAGCACAGGCAGAAGACTGGGCGCATGGCCAATGAGCGGAACTTTTTAATTCTGTGTGAGCATACATCCACACATCCTTTCCTCAGATCCTAACAGTCCTATCGCTTTCTCCACGGACAAAAACAAATGATAAAACTCATGGCTGCATGCCCAGAAGATGAAAGAGAATCCATAACAGTATGTAGGTTGGGAATCACATAACCTGAGTGGGTGGGACACGAGAAAAAACACTTCAGATTGTGAACAGATGAACACATAACAGTGGAACCTCTGTTTAACTCTCTTGACAAACGCGCGCCCCCGCTAGCGCCCAACCGGAAATCACACAGCCTAAAGGCTGAGCGCCTGCCAGCGCCCGGTAAAAAACACGTGGCAACAATGGGCGTCGCCATGTTTCTCATAGACAAGGAAGTCTCGCAAGAACGTGACTTCCTTCTTCCTGTAGCCATTTACTTCCGTTTGCAAAAAAAAACGCGAGTTGATACGTGCCATGGTTCTCGAGTTATGAATTTTTAAAGTTTTGTGGTCGAAATGCCGTTTTTTCACCATGGCTAACCTTGATTTCTGCTGTTCTATAATGAGATTTAGTGATGAAGATACTGTGATTTGTAGGATTTACGGCATAAGACTTTGTGAAAGCGCTAGGTGATGAAGCTTAGAGCGACCTAGATTTCGACTGGGATGAGATTCGAGATACGATGAACAACAATTCAGAAGAAAGTTCTGAAGAAGATGATCCACCCCCCGAGTAAAAGGCTCATGTTACATTCTTCAAACTTATGATATAGCAACATATATATTCGTAGGAATTTATAAAATTATTTTCATTTCATTATTTCCTTTCCTGTCTTTTAAATAAATTTTTAAAATTGGGAAACCATGTTCAAATTACCGAGTTATGTAGCTTGCCAATGGTTTTCAGCGTAACTAAGTTTGGGTAAGTGCATACTGAAGAGGGTTAAACCTCTCTGCAGCCTTGCCCTTCTGAAGACTACACACATTCTTTTAGCTATGAAACTCACCTCTGGAATACACACTTTCCAGGCAATTTGATTGAGCTCAAAAGTTTCATTGACTTCAAAATGGTGAATTCTTTAACAGCAACTGAAACAAGCCCTCCCTTTTGATCAGCAAGATTCAGATTCAATGCTCTTTACCTTGACTATGAATTCTTTGCTTGAAAATGATCATGTCACTGGGACTTCCGCGCTCTCTATCCTGATCATGTATCATTTGCCAGAAAACGATCATTTCATAGGGAGTTGCGTCTCATCTTCTTTTACTGTTAACTTCATACATAAAAAGTTGGGACTTTTTTCCGGACACCCTGTATGGCATCACAATAAGTACCGAGTCAAACTCTTGCAAACCATCACGATTGATAAGCTCTGTCTAGAGTAGAATACGAATAGCTTTGAAAAAACCTAAAAGGATCTAAGTTGTAAACAGCACCTTGACTGCAATAAATGGACCATTTATTGAAAAAAAAATATTAGGCTTTTTGACGTAAATCTGAATTATAAAGACTTTGAAGGACTTTAAGCAGGGCCCCCTACAAACCCTCTCTTCTCTCACTTCGATTCATCTCCCATCCTCCCATCCCACCACCCCTTCACAGCCCCCTTTTCTTTTCCTCCTCTGCCTTACTCACTTCAAATTTATCTGTCATATTCCTCTGCGTGATCTCGTACGCCTCAAGGTCTTGGCTGAGTCTGACCTTCATCGTTTCACAAGCTGACAGCTTGTCAGTGGCATTGTTAAGCTCTTGGGCCAGGTCATCCCTCTGCCTCTGTGGACAAAACCAACCAACCAAACCAGTGATACTTACCCAGTTTATTGTTTCACAGCACACTGTCAAAGAAATTTTTAGTACAACCATTTTCCTACCATCACTCAGAACATTGTTTCATGTCACCATGGCACCCGAATGCGTCAGAAAGTTACGTTGTTTTTTTCTTTTTTTCATCGCATCAGCAATATTGGCAGGTCGCAACTGTTGCACATGAAACTTGAGTCATATTGGCATTGATTCCTTCCCTTTGACCCTGCTTCATGGTCTCTTAGACTTTGTTTCCATGTGTTTTCTCCCTGAGTCACTGTGCAGCAGTATTAAATTCAATTCTGACTTTTTTTTTTAAATCTTCAACTTCAGTTTCATGCTTTATCTTCATTACAAGTTCTCACCACTGTATACGGATATTTCTAAACTTCAAGCCAACATTTCTTGAGTAGTTTTCGCATTTTGACAACCTGTGCTGAGACCAAGTGAACGTATATGTGGTGAATCATGTGGTTCAAAATTGCTTTTTTCAAATGCTGGTTTCGGATACCTGACTGGGAGCATTTTCTACATTGAAGTACTGAATCAACACATTAATAGTGATTTATTTTGAACTTAATAAACTAATACCTCTCTTTGGCAATTTGCTGTTCATTTCTAACTTGTTTGGTTGAGTTTTGGCAATTAAAGAAAAACCAAACAGCAGAAAAGCGTGTGATTTCAGGAGTTGGTAAGCATGATTTCACCTAGACTCCAATGAGGTAATTACAAAGAGATTTTTTGTTGTTGTTGTTACCCAGGCTCCAATATGAACGTTGTGGTCTAGTTTGTGAGGCAAGCTGGAGACAAAAATATGTCATGTTCATTCTGCGTGAATCATGTGGTGAATATCTTTCAGCTTCACACACATTACAAGACCTGATGTTTAACTGGGAAAAATTTAGATGACAAAAAATATTGAAAGCCAGTTACATACATGCAATTTTCAACTAAAAGCAAAGTTGCACTGAAATCTGTCTTGTCAGTGATGCCACCACATGCAAAGATGCCTTCTTAAAAAAAAATTCTATTAACTTTAAAAACGAAATGCTGAAAAACAAATTGATAAAACTTAGTCTCTTGAATCAAACAAAACTTAAAGTTTACTTGCCATCTTCTAAATTTTCATGCAACAGAGAACTCATTCTCAAAATCCATTTCAATTCTGTACCTCAACCCACAATTTGAAATTCAAATCAATGTTTTTAACTAAGTCAATGTTTCTCACTCAAAATAATTACTGACATTTATCTATTTTCTGCGTGAAATGTCCAGCCATTCACAATGATCTCATCTTTTTCAATGTTTTCAAATAAATCTCTGTCGGCGACTTTATATTCAAATTAATGTAACTTCGTCAAAGCTCTGAACTGACAGTAATAAATCGATATTCTCAATCTAACCATGTCAGCTTCGTAAATGTTGATCTCCAAACTTCTTCACAAAAATAAAATGTATTTCTGCACCAAAGTCGGGGTGGAACATGTCTGTAACTCTGGCATTAGTTAACTTTCCAAGTGACTTAATTTCAGCATCCACCATTTGCAATGACTGTCTGGTTTCTCTTGAACAACTGTCCTAACTGTCAAGTGCACTTTCCCACTGAATTCCGGCAAGAAACCATCCAAATGTTGCAGGGTCGATGCTGGTTCCAGTGACACAGAAATCCAGCTTCTCATTTGAATAACAGTACCCATGGGGCACTCATGGGTGGGTAACCCTGTATTTTAGCTCACTGCATGCCTGTCTCCACAATTGTGGTCCCTACATGCATGCGGGAATCCCACCAAATCGTGACCTGAATGTAAAATGTTTTATGGCCAGATACCTTCATGTTATATCTCTCCCCCCCCCCCCCCCCCCCCCCCCCCCATTGTTTTGTTAGTGAAAACAGAACCTGCATTAATCAGATATTATAAACACATTAATTCAATGTACTAATTTTAGCTAGCAAATACTGTTTCAACCAAGAACTCTTTTCAAAGAATACTGCACACCCAAAATCAGTCCTGTTCATCCAATGTCATCCCTCCCATAAATCAACAGTTTTCACTCGCAGTGAGCTGAGACAAGAGTACTAACACTTCACTGCATGATAACTGTCATGAGATATAGCCTACTATTCTGAGAGAGAGAGAGACAGAGAGACAGACAGAGAGAGAGAGAGGATACGAATACGAAATTTAATGATTAGGCCTACAGCCCGTATCATGGGAGTTGAGTTCAAAATACAATATTTAGTAGCTTGGCTCTGTCACAGCATCTCTTACATTCAACTTCCCTGACATAATGATTACTGTTGGACAAAGACCACTAATATATTAACATCTGTTCTGAATATATATTCGGTGTAGTGAAGGTATACATCTACATTTTGTGGGTTAAAAACATGCATTTAATTAAACTGCACATTCAGGGAAGTGCAGGCTGTTTATACTTCGTAAGTAACTTCATAACTTTTCCCACTGCACATATTGAAAAAAGCAAAAAACACCGTAAGTTTGAACTTGTCATATACCATGTGTTCCATACCACATAAGCTTGATACCACTATCATGAACATGACTTTATGTTAAAAGCTACTTTACTGAAACAAAGAGAGGGAGAGAGAGAGAGAGTGAGAGAGAGAGAGAGAGAGAGAGAGAGAAAGAGAGAAGTTTACGACTTTGGTTTCACAAAATTTCAAGATGGTTCATAACTATCTTATGTTCCCATGCCCCACAAATCATTAAGTGACAGCAGTGAAAAAAAAAATTTCCTTCACTACCATACACATCAAAAAACATTATCCTGCAAGGCGTTTTGCGCAAGACTCTCCATGTTGCATGCCTTCTCTCTCACCTCCATAACCGACTTCTCCTGTACAAGCTGGGTCACCAGCTCGTCCATCTTCTTCAGGATGCCGTCTTTCTCTGCCCCTTTTTCTTGAGGTCTTCACACTCCTCCACCACAGTGGCGCACTCGTTGTAGGCCGCCTCCAAGGACTCATTCAGCTTGGCAATGGTCTTCCCGCTGTGAGTTGCCAGGGTCTGGCTTTCTGTCACCTGCATCTGTGTGCAATTTGGATTCATTGCTTTGGAGTTCAAACAGACTCAGTGGGGAAAAAATACTTCATTTCGTTTTTCTCCTACACATCTAATAAGAAAAAAAAAAAAAGGCCTCTAGAGCTTGGACTTGTGTTCATCTGTGAACAAAGTACATGAGACTGCACTGTTTTATAGACATTTGTCAGCAAATATGAAGTTATTTGCATTATGTCATAAACATCTGTGGGCAAAATGGAACAGTACTGCATTGCGAATCACCTGCCTGTCGGCAATCTTGATTTTGGTGCATTTACAGTTAGTGAGCTGACTTGCATTAACAACTTTCACTGCCACATAATAGAGCATCATCTCTGAAAATTCCATGTCAACTGGACTGTCTGTTACTCTCTGCACACTGTAAAGCAACATGCAGATTTCAGAACTGTCCCTCCACAGCATTAAATCTCTGTGTAACATCTTACTGTGCTGTTTACATCAACACATTAACTCTCTCTGTGTAACATCTTACAGGGCTGTTCACATCAACACATTTACTCTCTGTGTAACATATTACAGGGCTGTAAATCAACACATTAACTTTCTGTGTAACATCTTACAGGGCTGTTTACATCAACACATTAACTCTCTGTGTAAACATCTTACAGGGCTGTTTACATCAAAACATTTACTCTCTGTGTAACATCTTACAGGGCTGTTTAAAATCAACACATCAACTCTCTGTGTAACATCTTACAGGGCTGTTTAAAATCAACACATCAACTCTCTGTGTAACATCTTACAGGGCTGTTTACATCAACACATTAACTCTCTGTGTAACATCTTACAGGGCTGTTTAAAATCAACACATCAACTCTCTGTGTAACATCTTACAGGGCTGTTTAAATCAACACATCTCTCTCTGTAACATCTTACAGGGCTGTTTACATCAACACATCAACTCTCTGTGTAACATCTTACAGGGCTGTTTAATCAACACATTAACTCTCTGTGTAACATCTTACAGGGCTGTTTACATCAACACATTTACTTTCTGTGTAACATCTTATTGGGCTATTTAATCAACATATCAACTCTCTGTGTAACATCTTTCAGGGCTGTTTACATCAAAACATTTACTCTCTCTGTGTAACTTTACAGGGCTGTTTAAAATCAACACATCAACTCTCTGTGAAACATCTTACAGGGCTGTTCACATCAACACATTTACTCTCTGCGTAACATCTTACGGGCTGTTAAATCAACACATTTACACTCTGCGTAACATCTTACAGGGCTGTTCACATCAACACATTTACTCTCTGTGTAACATCTTACAGGGCTGTAAATCAACACATTAACTTTCTGTGTAACATCTTACAGGGCTGTTTACATCAACACATTTACTTTCTGTGTAACATCTTACAGGGCTGTTTACATCAAAACATTTACTCTCTGTGTAACATCTTACAGGGCTGTTAATCACATATCAACTCTCTGTATAACATCTTACAGGGCTGTTTAAATCAACACATTTACTCTCTGCGTAACATCTTACAGGGCTGTTAAATCAACACATTTACACTCTGCGTAACATCTTACAGGGCTGTTTAAATCAACACACCGAAGGATTTAGACCTGAGAACTCATGATGCAACACCAAATGCACTCATTGAGGGTTGGGGATGGTGGTCATCCCCCAGCCCTCCTCCTTCCCTCCTCTCCCTTGAACTTCCCTCTCCTCCTAAGCATATCTCCCATGGGACTTTGGCACTTATGCTAAATCATTTGCAGTAGTTTAAAACTGATCCAAAACACTAGATACAATTTGACTCAAAGCTCTCTCTCTACTTTTTCTGGTCTCACTAGTTTTGCGATTTCCTCATGGAGCACACACACACACACACACACACACACACACACACGCGCACACACACACACACCACCTAAATCTTCTCTTTCAAATTCTTTCATGCCCTCTGGAAAATTTACCAACAGCAAGGTATAACCGTACGGGCCTCAAACTACAAGGAAATTAAAAAACTGTGCCAATTAAAACTATTCATGCCTTCCTCACCCCCCACCCCAACCCCAACTGTGCAATTGGAAACGTTTTATCCCCTCCCCCGCAAAGGATAATCTACTATTGGCAAGAAGCCTTCCTACAATCTACCAATGGACAGATGCCTTTTTTTCATTATCAATGAAACTTCATTCAATCAGCAAATTAATGTCCTCTTCTGGGGCAAAACTGTAGATAACCCTGCAAATAAAACCCTGCACATCTTTTGAGTCCAAGCTTTCAAAGCCACATCTTTACAGGTGTGGTACCCTGTATGTAAGGTCTAAAGATGTACTCACCTTGTACGTGTTAAGTTCATCCATCAGACTCTGGTTCTGCCCACTCAGCTCGTCTTTCTCAGACTCCAGGGAGCGGATGTTGGTCTTCAGGCTGGTGATCTGAACCTGGACTTCCTCCCTCTTCTGGTACAACTCTCTTCAATTTCTTGCTGAGTATGCTCTTTCTCCTGGGAACAAAAAAGCTAGACTCCGAGAAGGATTTTTCACAATAACGTACAAACATAAAATCATGGACACAGCCACGATTGATTCTTAACAGAAAGTGTGTGAAGCTGTTGTGGTATTGCTTCACATCTGTTTTTTTTTTTTTTTCCAAATAAGCTGATTTGGTTACACAATATATAAGCACCCTGTAAACAAGATCTTGGAATTTAAAAAAAAAAAAAAAGAAAAAAAAAAAAAAGATATTATCCAATCAAGGACTTTTTCAAATGAAAAACATGAATCTAGAAATGTTCTAGTTAAAGCTCTCCCTTGAATCCAAAACTTACTCAGAAAACAAAAAATGTATACATACAACCTGAGCTATTTCTCTCACTGTTCAAACTGCCACATAGGCACCCACAAACACAGCAAACAGCCAAACTGAGACGCAATGCCAACAGTTAAAGACCACTGACCTCTTGAAGAGTCCTCATCTGGAACTGAAAGCTGTCAATCTCCACTTGCATGTCCTGAATTTTCTCCCTGTCATGCTCCTCTATCTGTTCCAGAGTGGAGACCTGGGTCTCCAGCTTGATGATCATGGAGTCCTTCATCTCCATCCACTTTTTCTGCTTTCTCAAGCTGCATCTGCAGCTCGTCACGCTCCCGTCGTCGTCAGCAGCATCAGCTTCTGTTCCCCAACAGCATCAATCAACAAATTTTAATGTAAAAAAGAAATTTAAAAACCCCTGTGTTTCCATTAACAAAGGGAAAAAGTTTTGAAAATGTATTATCTCTGAACTGCGTTTGATGATCATAATTAACAATTTCAGTGGAAAAGAGGATAACAAATGGTAAGAAGTCATTTTGTCATCAAACTCCTCATTTACGGAACAAGCCGCCAGTCGTTTTATGACATTCCGATTCAGAATGCCCCTGTAAACCCAGCTTAAAGACCTACCTGTTAACACATATGATTCCAGCTCTCCATCATAACCACAGATGTCCACCCTTGCATGTGTATGAGTCTGTGTGTTTGTGTGTGTGTGTGTGTACGTGTGTGTGTGTGTGTGTG
This sequence comes from Conus betulinus, assembly GCA_016801955.1. Classification (NCBI taxonomy): domain Eukaryota; kingdom Metazoa; phylum Mollusca; class Gastropoda; order Neogastropoda; family Conidae; genus Conus; species Conus betulinus. Next base: position 414,067 of record JADBJO010000805.1, on the reverse strand, counting down.
TGTGTGTGTGTAATGACAGGGAGTATGTACATATGCACATGAAGAGTATATAAGTATGTGTACACATGCACATGCAAGCACCCTTGTGTTGTGTACTTGTATATAATGTATACATGTATGACATGTATTTTTATGTGACAGAGAGAGTTGATTTAAGTTTTCTATTGTTAACACTGATTTTTTTTGGTCTCTTTCAGTAATCTGTAAACACATTATTATTATAATTATCATTATCTTCATTACTTTGAAGACCCAAGACAAAAAAGGAGCACATACAAGGGTTTTCAAGAAAAAAAATTTTTTTTTTCAAGACTCCCCCTCCCCAAAATCAGCGTCACTTTCAACAAATATCAACAATATCTTAAGAAGCCTGATTACAAAGGTCAGATGACAAAATAATTCCACAGCTAAACCTTTCTTTTTTCTTTTTCAGGCAGATTGACTACCTGAATTTCTAAGGGAACTGCTTGGACTCAGGCTCATCCAGACCTGCACATCACCACTAGTTCCCCTAAACCTAAGCAGTCACTGAACAGCAAGGTTGTACTTGCACAGATAACATCTCTGAAACCCAGTAATACATTAGACTGGAGCTCATTCCGACCCTACATCACTGCTTAAACCACCCCGTCCCATCCCTTGGGAACTAATATACAGCTGGATCGATGGACATTGTATGTTTTTAAGACAGGCCATTCTTTAACCTGGCTGGGTTGACCATACTGGACTTACTCATCTGCATAGCAAAAATACATCACAGAAGAGAGGAGAACCTTACATGACTGAGTTTCTGAATCTCGTCCTGCATCACGTCCTTCTTATCCCTGATGATCATCATCATGTCGTCAGACTCCTCCTCGACATACTCCTTCCCTGAGGAGTCCCTGAATTGTAGTGGGAAACTTGCTCCACAGATTCCAGAGCCCCATGACACGTAGCAAAACTGGTAATATTCTCATCCTTTGGAGAGCATTCGCTGAAAACACACACACAGCCGAGCATGAATATACACAAAAAACATAGTACATATTTCTTTTACACAAAAACACAGCACATAGTCCTTTTAGTCTTTCTTAAACACTATAACATAAAACGATAAAGATAAAGGCTAATGTAATTGGTTCAAGTAATGAAAATTCTGAAACTGTAACCTTTTATGCAAACTTTGTAACAATGCTGCTATAAATTTATCGTGTTTTCAATATGTATTTAGAGCTATATAAAATTATACAGATAAGTTCAAAACTTCAACAAAAAGCATCTTTCTCAGTCTTCGATAAGCTGCAATTTTGTGCAGGAAAATACAATTTTATCAGTATCACATCCACCAAAACATAAATCAAATAAGTCTGAATCCAGCTAATATAAAAAGCAGAACAGCTCCGGAATGAGTGTTCTTATGGTTCAATCAAAATGTCAAGGACTTTTCCATTTCCTGCATCACACTTGTCAAGGACTGTGGGAATTACATGTGAGGGCAGAAAACAGCCACACAGGAAAAAGTTCCATGCCTGTACTAGGGACGTGTGCACTATGATTTCCTTTTCCCTCCTTCTTTCGAATAGTATTAACAAAACTGCTAACGTCTGCATAGCTTGCTTTTGCCTAGAGACAAGTAAAACCTTTGCCAAGCTGGCAGGTGAGAAAAACACACATACACACAACACACATCCTACACTGACCCTTTATTCAGGTTCTAAAGCTCAGGTACTCACAACACCTAGAAATGGTGGTTTCACATCATTTCAAACCTTGAGGACACGTAACCAAAGGGTGTACAAATTTCCTGGCATGCTTTCCCTACCTGCAGGTTCAAAATACACTTACCGGTAAATGTCACTTTAGTGAAGAGCTTCTTCCCCTTTGATAGTCAGAGGGCACGCTCACATACTGGTATGTCACATAATCTTTCTGTGTCCTCCACCCGACTTTGAACAGTCCCACCCAGTCCCTATACCAAACAGAAAACAACATCTATTAACATAATCATCAGAAGTTGTAATACTCTCCATAACACTACAGCATTCAGAAGAACCTCATGCAAGACCAAAAACAAAAATCTTTGTACATATCTTTTTTCCAAAAACAATTTGGTTTTAAGATAACGAAAAACAAACATCTTTGTATGCATCTTTTTTTCAAAAACGACTTGGTTTAAGATAAAGAAAGAATGACGACTGTTCCTGAAATTTTTTTTTGTTCACTTCAAGGAAGACAAATATAAAGTGCTTCCTCCCCCCCCCCCCCCCCCCCCCCCCCCCCCCCCCCCCCCATCCATCAGTGATTTGATTTACTCATTTCACGTGTGTGACGAAATGCCCAAGCCAATAATTATGAAAACCGATCTCAGTTCCAAATGTACTCTGTAATTCAGATAACATTCTACGATTCTATCTACAACTCAAAAACCTGTGGCCACTGGAAATCAACAGAAGATAGCTGCAAATAAAAGGGCAGCTGAAATTATTTCATAGCAGATTTATCAAAATCAATGATTCCTGCTTTCAACAACGATATATGCAAGATGCATCTATTTTAAGTTTGAGAACATTCATAATACTATTACTATCCCAACATTGAACGATATGCAAGATACATCCACTTTGAGTTAGATAACATTCATGATGCTATTACTGTCCCAACTTTCAACGATATGCAAGATACATCCACTTTGAGTTAGATAACATTCATGATACTATTACTCTTGTTCTACACCACAGCTACATACACACTGGAGTCAAAATTTGGGCGTAGGATTTGAAGGGAACCTGAGCATAAAAAAAGGGAATTTTTGGTTTTTAACTGATAGCATTTTCAATCCCTCACTACTTCATCTTAATGTTGATTTTAAACAGAAAATACAATGTGTATTAGATATAATTGCCAATATTCACAGAGCATAATCCGACATTTATTCTACAATACTTATCAAGCCTATTCAAAAATGATCACCGACCCCAAAATCTCTTTTAAATTCTTTTAGATTCTTAATTTCTTTTTCTCTTTTTTTAATTCAAAATTTCACGAATGATTTTAAAAAAAAAGAAATTCCAGAAAAATTCTGGTGGGATGGCAGATATGCTAATTTTTGCTGAACTATCATGACATCTGTTCTACGTTCATGTATAATAACATGGGTAATCAGAAAACTAGGGAACTTACCAGGTCGACACTTCAAGTGATTCTGTCACTTCAAAGGGACATTCAATGTCCCTCTTCAGTGGGAAGATGTCATCTTCCCTGTGAAATATTACTTTTGCAAATTGTGCCTTTGCCATTGTTGCCACTGTTTTGTTGTTGCCACTGTTTTGTATAACGGCAATGCTGAGTGTTCGTACCTGGCTGTTGGTTCTCTATGACCTGAAGACAAAAAAAAAAAATTGTTGAAAACAACAACATATCATCGTGAAAATGCTAAAGTGCTAAGGGTGAAGTTATTGAAACCTCGAAACAAAGAAACCACGCTGGGATTCACAGCTGCCAGAACTGACCATTCACCATTGCGGCTTTATAACTCAGCTGACAATACAGGGTAAATCTGGACTGACACTTCTAAGTTATCTGAAAAAAAACAAAAAGTATCCATAAAATTCCAGCAAACTCTATATCTAATGAAGAGAATCCTCAAAAATATGTGTCAGAAGTGGAGCTAGCTAGCTCTCCCACAAGAAGAAACATTACATAAGTGCCAAGCCTCACGTGCTGACCAGCCTGTGAAAAGGAAAGTGGAATGGCAAAGATACTTGATTGGGTCTGTGTTTCATTCTAGGCAAATTAGCTTTCCATCCTATGCTGCAAATCCAGGGCAGACATCAAGGAACAATTAACAAAGACACATTCAGACAACTGAGCAAGAATGATTTACATCTGAAATTTGATTACATTTACATGTGTACATCACAATCTACATGAAATTCCACATACTACTGCCATCGTTAACTCCGCCTGGTAGTCTCTTTAGATCTGGCAGCTGGTCCCAAACCCGGATAAAGGAGGAGGGTTGGGCGTGAGGCTAGCAACCTCACCCTGTAAAACAAACGCCTGCTACAAAAACATCAACAATTGCCAAAGAAACGCCAGTCCTGGAAGAAGAAGGGCCTGCATCAGCAGGACTCATGACGCATTGTGGTGAAAGCCTAAAGGAAGCCTCAGTGCCCACCCACCTTCTGACAGCTAGGAAAAAGATTGTCCTTGAACGTAGTAGTCATTGGCGGGCAGTGTTGATGGCCTATGCTCTGGCAAGAGCAAGAGCAAGTGCGTGTGTGTGTGTGTGTGTGTGTGTGTGTGTGTGTTGTGTGTGTACATCCTTGAAAACAATCTAAAACCTGCATTCTAAATGGGGTACAAATCTACAATCAATCCGACGCACATCTGAGCACTGAGTAATGTACCATCTACCTTTCCTATTTTCCATCAAAACATAACCAGGGCCATTTGTTCATTTGCTTTTTGTTGATCTCATTATCTCTTGTAGCGTCTTCACGGCATTATCAGCAAATAACGACTGCCCTCTCTCACAGAGAAGTTTACACAAGGTCTTGATAAGGTCTTGTGGTATTACGACGAAAAAGCAGAAAGAGCACACAAAACAAAGTGTGAAGTAACGCAATTTAATGAACGACACAAAACAGATCAAGTCGTTCATTAAATTGCGTTACTTCACACTTTGTTTTGTGTGCTCTTTTCTCTTTCTGCTTTTTCGTCGTGTTTCGGTAACGCTGCTGCAGTTTGTTTCATTTGCCTTGTGGTATTAGTTTTGTTAGCAGACTGCTGGTTGCTAGAGTACCAAATAAAACAACATGTGCTCTGCAGATTCATCAGTTTTTTACTCTTTTGTTTGTGGTGTGTGTGTGTGTGGCGCATGTGTGTGTGTGTGTGTGTGTGTGTGTGTGGTGTGTGTGTGTGTGTGTGCCTCTGTGTGTGTGTGTGTGTGTGTGTGTGTGTGTGTGTTTCAGGGACTCTGTTCTTCAATCAACCTATCAGCAATGGTTTTATATCTACTAGTTTGTCAGAACAAAATGCTGTTTGGTTCTAGCAATTCATTTTCCTTAGTTGTCAACATGACAAAAGTAAAACACAAAGAAATGAATCCAAGTCAGCCAAAGGTAAAAACAGCAAAATGACTGAAACTAGGCAGAATACTTTGTCAGAAATCAAGTATCTCTAGCCACTACTACCAGAAACATCACCTGAAGAGACTTGACAAAACTGTCAAAGCCGAATCGATATATGAGGAGACCAACAAAGTTTTCAAACAGTGATGGTTGAGGGAATTGCACTGTTTGCAGTTGCAGTGGCTGATGAGCTCTACAACTTTGATGTTGTACAATTCATACACGGCAGAAACCTCGTTGTCTTCATGACAGAACAACTTTCTAACTTTCAGCAGCAAGTGCTTGTTTCAAAATTTGCCAACAAATGTCCACATTATCAGGATCAGGATTCGGGGTGTTGTATCAGATTCAAAACAAACTTAGCCTATTTAGGCTTTTTATACCCCTTCTGTATATACACTGTATTTTCTTAGTCTGTTGGTCCAGTCATAGTCTAGCTCAGTCTAATTTATCCATCAAATTCATATTTCATTTTAGTTATTATTTCATGTTTGTCTATGAGGTTCTTAAGTACATTAATACTAGGTGCATGTTTGATGTTGGGTGTTAATTCATTCCAAATTTTGGTTACTCTGTTAGTAAATGTAAATTTTCTCAAATTAGTTCTGGAATATTGTTTAAATATCTTATCTTCACTGTTCTTTGCAGTATTTGTCTGTGGAGTACAAAAAAGCATGCTTTATCAACATCATCAATACCATTAAATATCTTATATGTTTGAATCAAGTCCCCTCTTATTCTTCTTGCTTTAAGTGTTCAAAAATGTAAATATTTTAATCTTTTCTGGTATGAGTAATCCTTTATACTATGGATCATCTTTGTTGCTCTTCTTTGAACCTGTTCTAGAGCTTCTGATCATCTCTTTAGCATTGGATACTATACAGTATTGCCATACTCAAGAACAGGTCTAACTAGTGTCTAACATAACTGTAAAAAAGTGTCCTTTTCTATAATTGTAATGGTTCTTTTTATCATTCCAATCATTCTGTTGACCTTGTTAATACTACTATTTGCAATATGTTTGTCAAATAGCAAATTTTTGTCAAAAGTCACGGTCTTTCTCTTCCTCACATTTAGCTCTTTTTAGTTTTACTTACTTGTCCCCATTTTTATTATGTAATTCTTTTGTTGGCTTGATTTTCCAATATGAAGTACTTTACATTTTTTCTGCATTAAAATATACTTTCCAAGTATCAGACCACTGTACTCGTATTTCAATATCCTTTTGTAATTCCTTATACAATTCCAAAGAGTTATATTATAAAGTTTTGGGTCATCTGCAAAAATTTTGCACATGCACTAATTCTACAGGCAGATCATTTACAAACACCATGAATAATATTGGTCCCAAAATATTGCCTTGTGGTATCCCACTAATAACATCAGCACTATGAGAGAAGGAACTGCCAATCCATACCTTTTGAGTTCTTTTTGACAGAAAGTCTCTGACCCAACCAAGTACATTTCCCAATATTCCATATGACTCCAATTTCTTTATGAATCTTTCATGTGGTAATGAATCGAATGCTTTTCTTAGGTCTAAATACATCTATATTCTCTCCTTTATCTATCTCCTTTGTGAACTCTTCCATCACTTCTAGAAGTTGAGTCACACAAGATCTTTTTGCACAAAATCCTTGTTGGCACTCTGCATATAATTTTTTTTTCTGTCATATGTTTAACAATAGCCTCTCTAACAAATAATTCTAAAATTGTGCATATAATGCATGTTTAACTCACTGGTCTATGATTCCCTGGGTCTGTTCTCTTACCTTTTTTTAATATTGGTATAACTGTAGCTGTTTTCCAATCTGAAGTACTATCATTTCTTCAACATATTCAGTAAAAAGTATATAAAGTGGGAAGGCCATCTCCTAATTTAGCTCTTTTAGTGGTCTTGATGGAATGGCATCAGGACCACATGCCTTATTAGGCTCCAGAGATTGAAGTTGTTGTGTTTTTTTTTAATTGATTCTACAGAAATGTCTACATTTTCCAATATTATACCTTTTGACCCTAAAGCTGGACTTAGAGAAGGCATATTACTAATATCTCCCCTTGTGAATATGCTAGAAAAAAAAAATGCATTCAAAATATCTGCGTTACCACTATCTGTCTCAACTGTTTCACCTTCTTTAGTCACTAAAGGACTCACTCCTGTATTCATCTTTGTTTTTGTTTTACATATCTCCTGAAAGCTTTTGGATTATTTTTTTTATATTTCACTAAAGGACTCACTCCTGTATTCATCTTTGTTTTTGTTTCTACATATCTCCTGAAAGCTTTTGGATTTTTTTTTTTTTATTTCCTTGGATAGCTTCTTTTCAAATTCCTTTTTTTTTTTTTTTTTTTGCTTTTTTTGCAAGCTACAAGTACTACGTGCTTTAATATAATTTTGGTGCTCTTTTACCTGCTTAGTGACTAGAACTTCTGGTATATATATATTTCTTTTTTTTTTTTTTTTTTTTTTTTTACAAATTTCATTTGTCTTTGCATATATCCACTTTGGTTTCTGTGTTTTTTCAGTGGGTTTTTTTTTTTTTTTTTAATTCTTAATCATTTGTTTTAGAACGTTCTTTTCTATTAAGGAATTTAGAATACTTTTAATTTCCCACCAGCATTGTTCTACACTAAGATCATTGAGTTTATTCCTGTCTATTCTTCTCCAGTTCTTCTTTCATTTGCATGAGCTTCCCTCTCTTAAAATATATGACTGCTTTGGTTCTTCTTCTTTCTCTTGGTCCTCCCCTAGGTACAAAGAGAACATTAAAACCTCATGATCACTTTTGCCTATAGATAGGAGCTAAGTGCTTAATGTCTGATATCATGTTTTTGTCATCAACAAGTACTAAATCCAGTATACTTGATTTTTGTTCCTCTCTATGTCTTGTTGGTTGCTTCACCATTTGATTAAAAAATGCATCTTGTAAGCAATTTATGAACTTTGTCCCCTTTCTCCAGAGCCAGTACCTTGCCAATCAATGTCTGGGAAATTAAAATTCCCAGTACTACAGACATAGCTGAATTTTTCCAAACTTATTTGTTTCAGCAACTCAAACATTTTCTTTTCATTTCAGTTGTTTTTGGACATCATGCTGTTGATCTTTGCATGTCAGGTCATGTATTAAATAAACACCGTTTATCAGCGGATCATGAAAATTAACATCTTAATAAATCTCACTGATAAAATTTGATTAAAAAAGAAAAGAATATGACTGAGTACTTCGCATGTTATTGTTAACCCCCAAGAAGTTTTGGCTAAAAAAAAAAACCCTTAAGTGCATCTTCTTATTATGAATATTCTTCATAGCAGAGATAGTAACATTTTATCATATATGACATATCACTAAATCCCACGCGCTCGACTCTTAAAATTACTTTGCAGACAAAATGTCCTTCAAGGAAAAAAATCATGAAATTCAAAACCTCAAGATGAATGCTCCCACCATGCTACATGGCTTTCAGTTTCCTGCCAAGCAAGCACACATGTGTGCTTTCAAACAATGAACGCATTCAAAATCCAAGAAAAGCAGCTCTAAACAAAGCTCTAGGCTTACATCCTGGGTAAAGAGGTGCACTTTTTCACTCATGCAAAACAACTTCAAATAAATAACAAAAGCAACAGTGATTTCACACATATAATAAATCTTCAAATTTTCCTGACCGGTCTCGTCTTCAACACGTCTTCTCTATTCGCTCGTCTTCAGTGGAGTGCGGATCTGGGTCGACTGAACTGGTCAGCTGACCGATTCGTCGGACGCTGTGGCGTTTGTCAACAAAGTTACTCAATCACTGGTTGAACAATCACCAAAAATGAGACGATCGCTATCATACAATTTCACTTGTAAGCAACTGCTAAAACCAACGGCATTCGCCCAAAATATGCTTTTTATTTTCACAGATTCCTTATCATGTAAAACGGTCCGGAGCTCTGAAGCAGTTAAAAACACAAACACGCCGTCTACAGAAAAAACGAGACATGCCCTACGACTGGCAGCCATGTTTTTTTTTTTTTCAAGTTTTTCAAACCATATTTTCATCAAGTCGTCTTCCACGCGTATCTCCCAAAATACGCATGTGAACATCAATGAAAAGACACAACTGACCCAAGGACAGAGGATCACATGCTATGGTCGGTAAAGACGAGGCGATCTGAAAACCTACCTTCTCAAAAGCACGGCCAGAATGAGACCTACTGTGCCAGCTGCGCGTCTTGACAGGTTTCTAAATTTAGAACGTGATCCACAACAACAATGACGTAGACTGTTGTCATTTTCAGAGTCACGTGAACTTTACAATTTTTATGAAATTATGCATGCCAAACATTTATACTTTATTTACTCTCTTTCATTCTTTAAATATGTATGCAATAATGATTTACAACTCTAAAAAGTTTGTCTTTTTGGGGGGGCGGGTGAAGGCGGGAAAGGAAGGGGGGGGGGGGGGGGGGGGAGCAAATAACTGCTCCAAACAGGAAAGAGGGAGACAGGGGGAATCCACAATTCCCCCAGAAACTAAATGAGGCCTATTTTTTGTTGTTTGTTTATTTAATTCCTCATCTTCGCTCTGAAATTATGTGTGGAGCAAGGGGCGATTCATTCTTTCATTGATCTGCAAATCACCAAAGTCGTAAAAAAAAAAAAAGTCTTAAGAAGAAAGCTCTAAACAACATGTATTTCATCATCTGTTACTGACACGATAATTATAATCAACTGCTGATTCACTTTTCTCTGTATAACAATTTATGTTTAAAGAAATGTAGTTAAAATCTAGGACGGGAAACTCGTCACACACCCACACTTCAGAATTTGGCTTCTGCATACATATTATTTGCACTAGATATGCAAACCTATACATTTTTAGAAACTAGAGATGTTGTAGAATCTAGTGAAATAATAACTGAAAATATTGTAGGTTGTACCTACTTGGAGACTGACCTCAAATATAAGCAGACAAAAATTCTGAAAAAGTTATTTGAAAAAGTAAGTCAAATGTTAGGAGAGACACAGTTTTTTCTTCTGTACTACCTAAACACTTCAGACTTGAGATAAAATGAAGACAAATATATGTGCTGAAAACATGGGAAAGATGATAATTCTCTTGACTTGAGCTATGTATAATGAATTGTGCCTCAAATGATGTACCTATAATTCAGCATCCGGACAATCGAATTTCACTATATAAGGAAATGAGGTTTGTGCAGGCTTGTCTTGAAGCTAGATAGGTAAAACTATATGTTTTTTGTAAACTAGAGATAATGAGGAATCTGAAAAAAAAAATTACAATTACAAGACAGTACCCTGATGGCAGCTGAAGATATTCTTCACAGTGTAATCCAGAACATTGGTGAAAAGGTAATCCAAAACGTCAGCCACATTGTTTTGAAACACCACAGTTTTCCTGCTTGAATGTCAAAACACTTGAAACTTGGGAGAAAACAAGAAGAATATGTTCTGGAAGACACAGAACAAAGTTAGGGCCTTGGTCTTCTGTGGAAGGTTGAAAAGCACTTGGAGCAGAGTCCCACGTCACGTCACATCCAGAACATTCCCAGCCAGAGCGCACATGAGTAGGATGGCCAGCAGTACAGTTCCTCTTTCTTCAACTCCTTCACTCTCAGCATCTCTCTCCTCTGCAGTAGTGCTTCCAGATTCTGGATCACACAAGAAAAAATATATATCCTAAGTCTTCTGTTCATTTCATTGTTTCATAATAGTGCAAGAGATGTTACAGAGAGCTTGACTCAGTTTCCACTAATTAGTCTGATTTTCAGAAAGAAAAAAAAAATGACCAGCATTACTTATTCATTCTATGAAAAATGAAGTCATGCATAAAATCATAAATAAGAATAAAATCTGAATCACTAGCATAGAAGGAGGGGGCAGGGCTATAGCTTTCATTGGAGGCACGCCCACTCGTGACACGCCCACACTGTTTCCAAACTAAAAAAATAAACAAACAAAAGTTATAAATTGTTCTCTTCAAATCACCACTTTTATTGATCTCTAAAGTGCTTTCAAAACACCTACAATCACCCAGAAACGATCTTCTAGTTTGATCAGGCCAAAGCCTATCACTCCTGTAAGTAACCATGTACCCTGCCCCCCTCCGTCCCCCCTTCCTTCATGTGGCGGACCAACAAATGTAAAATAACCAATGACGGCACGCAGCATGTGTTCCATCACTCGACAAACAAAATAATCAAAGTTCATCCACTCACCTGCTTCGCTTTCATTTACTACAGCCTTCGGCAACTGATTGTTCACTCGTGCCACTTCCACGCAACTCCTGCTCGACTCGGTCGCTGATTTACTCATTATTTCAGTCAAAACTGACGAAAAACTTCGATATAACTGACTGACAAGGCTTGCCTGTGCACAATGGATACTATCAAGTCACGTGAACTGATTACCCCGGATGTTTAGCAGTGGTAGTATAACGGTTCTCGTCTGAGCCACAATCATGGCCCAACGCAGTCGGGCGGTAAAGCCACGATCGTGGCCCACTGCAGTCAGTGGGTTAAAATCTAGGACTGGAAACTCGTCACACACCACACTTGAGAATTTGGCTTCTGCATACATATTATTTGCACTAGATATGCAAACCTATACATTTTTTAGAAACTAGAGATGTTGTAGAATCTAGTGAAATAACTGAAAATATTGTAGGTTGTACCTACTTGGAGACTGACCTCAAAATATAAGCAGACAAAATTTCTGAAAAAGTTATTTGAAAAGTAAGTCAAATGTTAGGAGAGACACAGTTTTTCTTCTGTACAACCTAAACACTTCAGACTGGAGATAAAATGAAGACAAATATGTGCTGGAAACATGGGAAAGATGATAATTCTCTTGACGAGCTATGTATAATGAATTGTGCCTCAGCATCCGGACAATCAAATTTCACTATACAAGGAAATGGGGTTTGTGCAGGCTTGTCTTGAGCTAGATAGGTAAAACTATATGTTTTTGTAAAACTACAGATAATGAGGAATCTGAAAAAAAAATAATTACAAGACAGTACCCTGATGGCAGATGAAGATATTCTTCGCAGTGTAATCCAGAACAACGGTGAAAAGGTAATCCAAAACGTCAGTCACATTGTTTGAAACACCACAGTTTTCCTGCTTGAATGTCAAAACACTTGAAACTTGGGAGAAACAAGAAGAAGAACATGTCCTTGGAAGACACAGAACAAAGTTAGGGCCTTGGTCTTCCGTGGAAGGCTGAAAAGCACTTGGAGCAGAGTCCCACGTCACATCCAGAACATTCCCAGCCAGAGCGCACATGAGTAGGATGGCCAGCAGCACAGTTCCTCTTTCTTCAACTCCTTCACTCTCACAGTCTCAGCAGCATCTCTCTCCTCTGCAGTAGTGCTTCCAGATTCTGGATCACACAAGAAAACATATAATCCTGAGTCTTCTGTTCATTTCATTGTTTCATAATGGTGCAAGAGTTGTTACAGAGCTTGACTCAGTTTCCTCTAATTAGTCTGATTTTCAGAAAGAAAAAAAAATGACCAGCATTACTTATTCATTCTATGAAAAATGAAGTCATGCATAAAATCATAAATAGAATAGAATGTGAATCACTAACATAATGGAAGGGGCAGGGCTATAGCTTTCATTGGAGACACGCCCACTCGTGACACGCCCACAGTTTCCAAACTAAAAAAATAAACAAACAAAAGTTATAAATTGTTCTCTTCAAATCACCACTTTTATTGATCTCTAAAGTGCTTTCAAAACACCTGCAATCACCCAGAAACAATCTTCTAGTTTGATCAGGCCAAAGCCTATCACTCCTGCAAGTAACCATGTACCCTGCCCCCTTCCACCCCCCCTTTCATTCATGTGGCGGACCAACAAATGTAAAATAACCAACGACTGCACGCAGCATGAGTTGCATCACTCGACAAACGAAATGATCAAAGTTTATCCACTCACCCGCTTTGCTTTCGTTACTACAGCCTTCAGCAACTGATTGTTCACTCGTGCCACTTCCACGCAACTCCTGCTCGACTCGGTCGCTGATTCACTCATTATTCAGTCAAAACCAACGAAAAACTTCGAGATAACTGACTGACAAGGCTTGCTGGTGCACAATGAATACCAACAAGCCACGTGAACTGATCACCCCGGATGTTTAGCAGTGGTGGTATAACGGTTCTCGTCTGAGCCACGATCGTGGCCCAACGCAGTCGGGCAGTAAGCCACGATCGTGGCCCATCGCAGTCAGCGGGTTAAGAGCTCAGCAACAACTAAAACATATATCCTTATCTCGTAATTCTATGGTTTAAAAAAAAAAATGCAGTTATGACATTATGAATCTGTCATAGCTGCCACTATTGGGAGTAAATCAGTTGACAACATTCCTCAACATTGCACCTCTGGGCTGACCTAGCACAAGGAGGTAGACTATGGAAAGTTTGAGAAAACAAAGGGATGACAATGGACTGAGACAGAGACCATCTTGAATGAGAGTTAGGGAATGACTATTATAAAACTATATGATGAAAGATAAAGATTTGTTCCTATTCGTAATCATATGCATAGAAACATGCATCTGAACAGGAACGGGGGGGGGGGGGGGGGGGGGGGGGGGGGGGGGGGGGGGGGGGGGGGGGGCAGGGTTTAGCCTGTTGCTATAGGCACATTTCACTGTCAATTCAGTCCAGACATGGCTGTTTCCAATTATAGTCAGGGTAGGCCGAACTTAATTGGTCGTGAAGTTGAGAACAGAGAATATCAATCGTCTTGCTAAGCCAAGCCGAAATAGTTGCAAATTAAGAGATGGATATGAAATTTTGTTTTCAAAACAGATCATCTGGAATCACCAAGTGTCATTTCTGTGTGACTGCGATGGGTGACTTCCGCATTGCACTATTTGAAACATGAATGTATTAAAATGATATGAGCGTATTGTTGTTCTGTCTAAATTGAGCAGATCATCACTGCCATTAATCTGTTATTTTTGTTACTATGTTCTCTTCTGAACATTCAGTTTCCACAAATAATCAAAAAAACACATGTGCGCCCACGTATGTGGGCACACATTCCCAGAAGATGGAGTATGGCTGCCGTAATGGTGGGATAAAAAACAATCATACACACAAAAGTCCACTCTGTTGTGCAGATTGGATAATACTTGTCTATCCTTATAGGGAGTGTCTGCAGGAGTATCAGCCTGTGTAGGCAGAAGAAGTGCACTCACACACACACACACACACACACACACACACACACACACACACACACACACACACACACACACACACACACACACACACACACACACACACACACATACATGCACACATACACACATATGTGTGCGTGCATGCACACATGTACTCACTCTTACACGCATCCACATGCACAAGTGTGCAGGTGCATAGACATACACACACAAAACATGCACAGTGGGGTGCTTGTGCATGCACACACATACACATACACGTGCACACACATATACACAAGCATATGCGCCCGTATTCACAGGCACATATACATACACACATATATACACGTACATGTCCCAATACATGCATGCAGGAGCATATTCACACAAACCACAGAGATCATACACACTGTGACGAGTCACTTGACAACTCCACCCAACTGGTCCCACTCACCCATCTTGTACAAACTGTACAAACCCCAAATTGCAGAATAGATTTCAAATCTATGCCAACTCTCCCCACACTCTCCCCTTCATGCCCTGATGTGGCAACTCATGTCTAAGAAAATTATGTCACTCCCTGTGAGCCTCTCGAACACCAGTCTCTCCCCACATTTGTTCCCTACTGCCCCCTCTCCCCTTTACCCCTTACATGGCGACATAACAGCGAAAAATTTACCAGGCATCGCTCAAACCCCTCCCCCCTTTTGCCTAGCACAAAGATGGGGCCTCTCATGCCCTCTCCCCCCCCCCCCCCCCCCCCCCCCCCCCCTTCCATATCCACCATCTGCATGCCACGGACAGTCACATACTATGCACACAGCTGGTCGATGACGGCATTGTGTTGACCTGTGCCGGTCTCATTAGCATTCATTCTAAAAATGTGTGCATAAAGTATTGGTCATTGATCTCAGTGCCAAGGCACCATTGAAGTTCAAGCATTTTCATTTTAATCCCATCCAAGGTGAATGATTGGAGGAATAGATCCCTCCCCCTCTCACTCTCAGTGTTTTGACTAACACCCTGTCAGCCAGATCAGAAACCAGATTTGGCAGTTTAGAATACATATAGGAGACATGTAGTCCCTGACGCTCACTTTTCCTGAAGACCAGTTGTAGCTCAGAACAGTGAAAAAACAAAGGGATGACCAGAAAGAAGGCATGGTTATCTCCTATTTCTTGATCCCAAATCTATAATTGCTGATTCTCCCCAAAAATGTAAGTTGAAACTGTGTTACATTTTGAATTCATGCATTGATTATATGTATGCCATGTGGGTTAGCAGTGTAACTTTGTCTTAATACTTGATGGCATTTATCAAAAAGATGAATATTTGTTCTGTGTAGTAGTTTGCTTGCCACCATGTGGTAAAAGCTATCACCACGTGGTTATGATTCTTTGTTAGCAATCTGACCACTATTCTTTGTGTTCAACCTGACTTTTGCCAGTATGCAAACTCTATCTGTTAAGATGGTAAATGAATGATAAACTAGATCAGACAAACAGTATGCCTGTACTATGTGAAAACTGCTATTAAGTGCTAAGCTGATTATAAAATGCCGGTGATTGTTGGAATGCTTTGTAGTGTATGACTCTAAGACTATACCACAAGTGTACTTGGGCTAAGTGTATTCCAAGTTTATGATATTGAATTCATAAAGAAACTTGCAGAGTTATTTGACTAAAATTGCTTAGCATTGTATTACTGTCTCCTAACCATGTGTAAACTTCATTCAACATCTAAACAAAAGTAGAGATGGATAATAATGGTAGAAATACCATACTAGTCTAATCCTTTGCTGGATGAGATCTCACATATTCTCTGAAAATAGAGGGCAAAGTGTGTGAACTCGACAAGCCAGACGCTCATTGACTTAACTACAGACCAGGTTCTCTTTATCGTAGACCTGGGACCCTGCTACCCAGGGAAAGTCTAGTAATGAAGAGACACCACAGCCCAGCAGATCTACGCAGCAGGATCAGTTGCCAGCCGCAAGAGAGAGATCAACTATCCTCTCCAATATCAGATAAGTCTGATATTCGAAGTGGACACCAACTCAATTCAGCTCATCCAGAACTTTCCCTCACAGTGGGAACCAAAATTCAGCCTGAAAGAACTGATGTTCCTATTGTGAAATAACCTAAAAAAAAAAAAAATTCATCCTTTGGTAAACAAGTAAAGTTGATGTGTGAAAGTGCACTTAACTTGTGTCACTTCTTTGTTGTTCAATCAGTATTGAATGTTTGAACTTCTGTCTAATTCTGTCTCTTGGAGCTACAAGTACTTTTAAGAGTACAAGCTAAGGAAACTTCTAAGCCACTATTGAGTATTTTAACAGTCCCAAGAAAAAAAAATTCTTTTGATGACTGGTACCGGAAAGTTGCTCCTTTCATTACTTAGTTAAAGGGAGGGTGGTGGTGAAAGTTTAACATAATTCTCATAGAGAAAATATTAAAAGTCCTCCCCCTAGAGGACACAGCAACCCACCCCAACTCTTGTCACAACCTGAGCCATTTATGAATCTTCTTATCAGTCCTGAGAAAAAAAAAAGTGCCATGACTACTACCGGAAAGTTGCTCCTTCCACTACTAGTAACAAAGACTAAAGGTTGTGTGTGTGTGTGTGTGTGTGTGTGTGTGTGTGTGTGTGTGTGTGTGTGTGTGTCACATTGTGCGTGTGTGTGTCTCACATTGTAATGGTGTGTGTGCATGTGTTGTGTGTGTGTGTGTGTGTGTGTGTGTGTGTGTGTGTGTGTGTACAAACTATTCTATAATTTTCATACACTCAAAATCCATCTGGTGGAGGACCACACCTTCCACCCAAACTCATTACAACCCTTGATTGGTCAGTTGATCTCTTTGTCTGTCTGTCTGTTTATTTCTCTCTCTCTCTCTCTCTCTCAAAGATACTTATCTTTGATTCAGTGCCCTCTTAAAATTAAATCTGTTCATTCGTGCGCGCGCATGTGTGTGTGTGTGTGTGTGTGTGTGTGTGTGTGTGTGTGTGTGTGTGTGTGTGTGTGTGTGCACTCACATGAATCAAGCATCAGGTTAAAATTTATTTCAGATTGTGTATGATGTTAATTTCTGGTGGGTCATTCTGCAGTGGTCTAGTATGCATGACATTCTCTTTCTCTCTCTCTCCTTCTTTCTGTCTCTTATATATGCATAAGTGTGTGTGTGTGTGTGTGTGTGTGTGTGTGTGTGTGTGTGTGTGTGCATGATGTATGCGTATGTGCATAGATGTGTTACATGCGTGCGTTCGTGGGTGCATGTGTGTGTGTGGTGTGTGCATGTGTGTGTGTGTGTGTGTGTGTGCCTTCAAAATAATCAAAAATCTGGTTAATGTTATTTTCCCTGTAATAAATATTGATGTGGTTTTGTTTTCCCTTGATGAAATTAACGCTTGTTGTGCATACACATTCTCTCTGTGTGTTACTGCCGGGCCGCGGACTCGTGTGCGTGAGGGTGAGCATGCGTGCGTGCGTGCGTGCATGCGCGCGTGTGTGTGTGGGTGTGGTCACTATAATCAAACACTATTTTTTTTTATTTCAGTAATAAAACATTGCTTCACGCTGAATTTTGATTGCTTGAAAGCATAATCTTGTACTGGTAACTTCAGATTAAAAGAAACGAAAAAAAAAAAAGCTGAAGCCTCATATCTGATCAATTTGTATATTCTTGAAAGTGTCAAGAATCAATATAGTTACAAGTCAGTGCTTTGAAGAAAGCAGAACCCTAGTGCCATCCCCCACCCCTCCCCCAGGACCCAATTTTCTCAAAACTATCGAAAAAGTTATTTTGAAGACGCGAGGCATTTAGAGGGCTGCGACGAAATACTCCAGCCCAGGGGCTTTGCGATTTTCTCTCTCTCTCTCTCTTTTTTTTTTCTATTTTTTTTTTTAAGGCGGGTCTAAATTTAGAATAATGAAAATATTCCAAGACTCCCACATCCCTGGGAATTCGTTGATGACACGGAAAACTAAAACTGAAAGTCAGGGAAAAGTACTTGATCACGGTGAAAATTTATCAGGGACAAACAAGTGAAATGTGGCAAATGACAAGATCGATCAAGGATGTAACCTGCATGATCCTGCTCATAAGTACACGTTACTATGGACGATTTAGGCCTACGACTCAACTCGTTTCTTGGCAAGGGATGTTGGGGAAAACTTCCTGTTCACAGTATCTTGTCGCAGTAGGCGTACTTATGATATAATAGCTCTGCACAGATAGCACCATTTTTTATGTAAATAAAAACAAATATTGACGGGAGTGGGGTTGGGGTGAGAGGTGTGCCCCCTGGACCCTGTTGAATTCAAGAGATTAATTAACTATTGCTTTCTTTTTTTTTTCTCAGTGGCAAATTGGAACATTAAGCTATTTTTAGTAAATGTCATATGACAGTCACGTGATATTGAATTGTTTCTTTACGGGGAAAAAAATTATGTGCCCGACACTTGTATGTGATTCATTAATTATACATGCAATCACAATCAACACCCTTTTAAAAGGGTTTCCCCTTTTTTTCAGAAAAAATCTAAGAGCGCCAACTAAAACCAAGCATTCCGCTTGCTTTATCTACCAACCAAAAGAGAGAGGGCAGCAGCGAAATGGAAGGAAAATCCCTCTTATTTGTGGGAGCGAGGGGTGAGGTGGGGAGGAAAATTACTAACGCTGAACATGCAAGGATTGTTGTTTAACCTAAACCATTTCTTAGATAGCAGTTTTAAAATCAAGAATTAACTTGATTTTAGATAAAAGAAGCAAAAAAAACCCCCTTCCTCCCGGTTTTGTGTGTGTGTGTGTGTGTGTCTTCTATCGGGCTACCTGATTCGCCGAATTCTGTAAACTTCCTTTTGATTAGTAGCTCATAAGACTGTCATTCTTGTGATGTAATAGAATCAATTTAATCAAGAATGATAACTGTGAAGGTAATAAATATGCAATTCCTGTTTTGGACAAATTCGTTGATGGCACGCAGAGTGACAATGACTGTGATGTTTGCAACAAATTCATAACTGGAATGCATGACATTCGGATCAGCGTGGTGACAATCAGACGATGTCAGATTTTGTTGCTTGTTAGGTGGTTGAAAATGAAAGTTCATGTGTTTGACACAAAACCAGTTCACATCAATTGACTGACAGTCAGAGCAGAACGGTTTGGAAGTTGAGCAGGTACTAGTTGATTAAGCTGCTCAGAATAACACAGTGGAGTGGGGTGCCTCGGATGAGAGAACAGTTCGACCTTACTTTGAAAGATACCCAGGAGCAAGTGTTTCAGTGCGACTGCAAGTCGGCAACATTAACATTAAAAAAAATAATCCTCGCCAGGCGGACAATCAGTACGTGCAGCTATTTGCAAAGATTGAATTCCCACACCCCTCAACCCCTTTTCTGTCAGTCAGTTTGTCTGTCTGTCTGGCTCACTCTCTCTCTCTCTCTCTCTCTCTCTCTCTCTCTCTCTCTCTCTACTGTTGCATTGTATTTGTCTAATTATCATCCTTCGCAGCTTGTATGTTAATACTTTACAAAAGGAATATAACTCTCTCTGTCTGTCTGTCTGTCTGTCTGTCTGTCTCTCTCTCTCTCTCTCTCTGTCTCTCTCTCTCTCTCTCTCTCTCTCTCTCTCTCTCTCTCTCTCTCTCTCTCTCTCAATAACAACAGAAGGATCTCTTATTCTGTCTGTGTGATGAGTTTTTTTCTTCTTCTTCTTTGTGATTGATTTCAGTATTCTTGTTTGTTGTTTCAATATTTTTTTTTCTTTTTTTTTTTTACTTTAAATTCATCTACACCTCAGTGTTAATGGAGGAACAACTCGTCAACTTTTTAATGTATTGTAAAGTTATATGTGTTTGTTAAAAGTTTTGTAAGTGTCAGTCGCTAGTCATACTTAGTCACTTAGCAGTGCAAGGGCTGGATAAAAAAAAAAGCATGTGTTTGCGTATCTGTGACCCTTGGAAATAAAGATTATCATCATCATCATCATTATCATCATCATCATCATCATCATCATATCTCACTCTCTCTCTCAAAAAAACCCCCCCCCCACACACACACACACACACAAAACAAACAAAAAACCAACCAACCAACCAAAAAAAAACCCAACCAACCAAAAAAAAAAAACCCCCAAGGCATGCCCATGAACTTTGTGTGTTTGATTTACGTAATGAAATCTTGAAAATTGACTGAAGTAAAACAACAAGGAAACAGAAAAAAAAAATGAATCTTGACTTTGCCATCACGGTTCTTTTTCCCCCCAGTGATATGCCACTGTAACAAAAGGACAACATGTTACCAAACAGTGAAAGAGAAGCAATACAAAGAAAGGATGTAAGGAAAGTATCCAGCCAGTATGAGAGTACCCTAACCATCAGGGCTTCTTTGCGAATTGAACTTAGTGTCAAGGTGCACCAAGTTTCAGCTTCTTCATGTGAAATCATCAAGCACATCATTGACAGCTTACCCACCCAGAACCCAGGGGTCCCCCTCATCCCTGGCTATTCCAGAATCCTTTCCATTTCTAGGCCAACACAATTCTACAAAAAAATGACATACATTGAAATTTTGTTTCCTAAGGAAAAAAACAAACTAACAAAAAAATTCTGTTCAAGTCTGAAAGTACATGCCAGCAACAGTAGCAACTGAAGGGCGTCCACTTTGGGGTTTTGAAGTGGGAGTGAACAGTATCTTCTCAATTGTAGGTGTCCATGTTTAACAACCGAAAGGCTAATGAAATATAAGGCGTTGCTGGATGGGGTTAATCTTTTGGGATAAACTCATGAAAACTAGCTTAATACTTTTGTTTGTTTTTGTCCTTTATGCTTTTTTGTGTGTGTTAGCAACTGTTTTTTCACATGTTTAACGTTTAATGTTGGTTAATGTCTGTTTTACACGCAACATTCAAGGCTGAAGATGTTATAGATTTTTTTTTTTTTTTTTTTAAAGATTTTTTCTTTTATAAGTCTAATTCTACAATTTATTACAGTGTTCTTAATGATGAAAGCAGACAGGGAGATGGAGTGAGCAGCCAAAGGATAA
Organism: Conus betulinus; assembly: GCA_016801955.1. Lineage (NCBI taxonomy): Eukaryota > Metazoa > Mollusca > Gastropoda > Neogastropoda > Conidae > Conus > Conus betulinus. The sequence goes on along the minus strand of JADBJO010000805.1, from coordinate 392,729 downwards.
ATATTTGGCTCAAGATTACTTCAGAAAACTTTTTACTGAGTACCTATAGACTTATAGAATTAGAAACTTAAGTCAGCTTCAGATTTACTCATTACAAACATTTAGGTAGAGAGGAGCCATACTATATCTGTGCTACACGGACAAGAACTAGTTTTAAGTTCAAGGGATACATTATCAAGATTAAACATATATTTTGACAGGGTGCTTCCATATCAGACTGGACCAGTCATTCACTTTTGAACAACCAGCACTAAAAGCTCTGCCACAATCTACAAAAAATGCCGATGGATGCATTAGCATTAAAGCAGCAAGGGAGAGAAAAGGGGTGCCACATATGATCCGTCATCACCGCAGCCGCACAGAGGGTAGTCGGCCTGTTCCGGTGCTCAGTCGTTATCGAGAGGAGATGGAGGCTGATGCTGTTCTGCCACCAGTTATCAGGTAAGAGAATCGCAGGGTATGGAGGGAAGAAAAAGACTGAGAGTGGTAGGGAAGAAGAAAGAAGGAAGCAGACTATATGTCTGTAGTCAATCCCTTTAAATTAAGATTGTAAAATGAAAACTTCTTGATTTTAAGGGACATTTGTTGCATTAATAATGTAAAATGTATGCATTAATAATGTAAAATGTATGCTTGGTTTGGCAAGATGAGATTAAGACAGAAAAAAAAAGTTGACGCTTTCTGAGTGATGTAAAAAGAGACCTGCCTCCAGTCATCGCTGTTGGAAAAAGCTGATGCTCCCTGAACTATGTAGAGAAAGAGCTCTGTCTGTCAGTCATTGTCAAACTGATCAGTTCTGCAAGGGTGCAACTCTTTCTGTGCTGTTCAAGAACAGGTTGTGTGTATTTTCAAAATGTTTATATTTCAGGAAGACTTTTTTGATGTTCTCTTCGAGTCATTGTATTTGGAATTAGTTTTAGGTTATTTAAGAACAGAAGCTGTTTTTTTTTTCAAAAGAAGTTTTCAATCACGGCAGTTTGAAAATGAAAATAGGAACACAAAGGAAAAGAAGTTGATACTGATAGTATTATTTTTCTAAACAGAAAAAAGAGAGAGTTACTAAATGTGTTTGAAAACAGACTAAAATCAGATTTTTGACTGAAAGAGTTCCTTTCTTTATTTGCAGGGAACGATTGTTCGACTTGTTTGCACAGATAGAAAAGGAGTTTGAAATTCTGTACACATCAAACATCAGTCGTAAGTTTCATGTATTTTTTCCACCCCAGTTTCTCTTGTTTTCTTTTTCTTTATTAACATTCCTCTGTCATCGTCTCATATGTCTTTCTTTTTGTTTAACTACCTTATTGTCTGTGGATCAAATGTTTATTTGCTTTTGTATCTATCTGCTGGTGTGTATTTGTGTATGCATCTGTGTGTGTGCATTGTGTACAAAATGTCTGTGCTATTACCAAGGTAGAATCCCCTATCCATGAAGTTAGACAACTTTGTACAGTCTTACACTATGTGACATTTAATGAATTATATTTGTGTTCAATACTTGTAAAAGATGACATAACAAAAAAGATAATCAGCTCAAGAGAGCAAATGGGACGGCAGGGATAGAGGATTTGAGAGAATACCAAACAACAAGACATAAGATAAGCAACAAAAATCACAAATAGAAGTGAACGGCAAAAAGTGGTCTATGTGGCAAGGGAGATCACTCTGGATTAGAAGTTCTACGAGGCTGACATTAGCTCCCCTCAGAATTTTAGGGTACGAAGATTGGTAAGGTGTGGATCTCACAAAAGAGGAAGAAACACTTTGTTTGGATAGGAATGTATGAGAAAAAAGGTAGCTTTTATGGTGGATGTTTTCAGGATATACACTTAAGATACCTGACAAGAAATTATCAGCACTGGACAGCTGAGCCAAAGAACTGATCTAGACCCTCAGCTTTGTAATTCCATGCTTCCAGTCTCCCCCACTCCCACAAATGAGGTGCTTAAGAAGATGTTGCAATTCTTGTATTTCAGAAATTGATTTTTCTAAGTAACGTCAAAGTCAGGAAGTTTAGACTGTGGATTAACACTGACACAAACAACAAAAGGGAGAAATAAACAAATAAAAAGTTGCAGTAATTTGTACATGTGTTCGTGAGGTATCCTTTGTTTGAGCCTGTTTAAAGTGATTGTAAGGACAGGTCTGAAATCAATTTAACCAGATCAAAACACTACCAGAACACCAAGCCCACATCAAAATGTTGTTATGCTCTGCTTAGGTATGTGGGGGATTGTCTTCAGTCATGACAAGCTCCTAGCATAACATTATCAGTCTCCAAAATCCCTGGAAGTTGGAGTGTGGCTGCCCATATATGGTGGGGGGTAATCAGAAACGGTCACACATGCAATGTTCTCATCCGTAGTTGATGCATATGTATCATAGTGTTCAAGAACTACAGCTATTCGAATGATCCCTGGAGACTTTTAGCCAGGCTACAACAACAACAACAAAAACATTACCAGAAAGAATCCTAAATAAATGTTAGTGAACCGCCCAGAGAAATGTGGACAAATGAGTTACAAGACAAAACACAACACGTTTCGACTTCATAGGTCTTCTTACCTAACAACGAAAATTCACTTAGCTTTGATCGCTTCAGAGTTCAACGCAAGGAAGAAGGCATTGAATGACAAAAAGCCATATGCTCTTGCGTGGTATGATTGACTTGCCCCTACTTATTAATACCTAAACCAGTCCAGAAAGCTTTTAAGACCAGAATTCCATGTTTTTAAAAATTTGGTCTTGCTTGTGTTCAGCAGTTTTTTTTTTTTTTAATTTTAGTTGTTGAAACATTTTAAAACAGTTTATTTTAGTTGTTGAAACATTTTAAAACAGTTATGAATTCCGCAGTTAGAATGCTATGTTTTGTTGTAAACCTGTGAAAAAAGGGATGTTTGTACTGCTTGTGAAAAAAAAATTGAAAATAAAGAAAAAAAAAAGGAAAAGAAAAGAAAGCGAACTGCTTTAGGAATTTCCTCCCTACAATTCCCCAAGAGGGGCATTGTTTCATTAATTTGACAGGCAACAGTACCATGCATCTTTGGCACCTGGCGTGTGAAAACATTAGAAAAATAAAAGGATTCAAGAAGGTAACATGAAACATCATGGAGAAATCTTTTTTGTGTGATGACTTTCAGGCTAAAACATTTGCAGTATGACCTGCTTTAAAAATGTCTTCATCCCATTTACGTGCGATGACTGTGTATTCACTATCTTCTTGAACTGTTTCCTCATTCTGTTTCTCCCGTGGAAGGGGACATTCATTCTTATTGACTCACACTGGGTTTTCTGTAACAAAGCAAAGATTGTTCTCAGTTCGGCGCTTTTAATGTGTATGATGTTATGGTACAGCGGTTATTGTTGTGGTTTGTAGACTGTGTGGTTGTGGGTTTCAGTAACAAAGTAAAGATTGTTCTCAGTTCAGCGCTTTTAATATGTATGATGTTATGGTACAGTGGTTATTGTTGTGGGTTGTAGACTGTGTGGTTGTGTGTTTTAGTCCCATCAGAGGCATACAGTATGGTAGAGGTTTTTTCCCTGTCCGGTTCCTATCCTCATAATTATGTGTGTGCTATGGCGTCAAGTGGGAGGATGTGAACAACACAGGCTAAGTTTTGTCCATTTTGTGGATGTCTGAGATTTCCAGACAAATGCTGAAACTTTTCAGGTCCATGGTGATGCCAGTTTACAAACATTAATGTATTAAAAAGAACTGTACAGCACAGTCCACTCTGTAGTTCCAGAGTGGTCTCGGTCTGTTGCCTCTGTAGTCTCAGATCAAAATGGAGCATCATACTATCATCTGCATCATGCACATTAATCATCATTTGACAAAAAAAAAAAAAAAAAAAAAAGAAAGAAAAAGTTGGAAATTGTATTATCGTTGAGTTCATGCCCTGCTCACTGAAGCTAGTCTTGGTTTCCTCATCACACCCAAGCATGTGGTGCTGCAAGAATATGTTGACTGTATGTGCAGTGGTGATCTCCCCCAGAGGAGGATGCTCACTGATGCTGACTTGGTGACAGGGGATTGCAGCGTCCTGCCTATAGTGGATCAGAACAGGCGCCAGTGAATGCCACCCATATGACTTTGCAACAGTGCATGTCTCTTCTGAAGGGCTGTATGATGATGTCCTGATGATGACTGCTCCTTGTGGATTGCTGGAGCTGGTTCTGTACCAGCATGAGGTTGGGTGCGGTTGTTGTGTAAAGGGAGCCAAAATGAACAGCATTGGATAATGCCTCTATGAGAGCACAGATGAGACCAAAAATAAGATGATGGTAATATGTGATGTTGTGCATGTATGTTGGATCAGAACAGGCGCCACTGTACACCCCTAAAGTGACTCAGCAGCAGTGCTGGATTACCTCATGATGATTTCATAGTGTGACAGCTCCCTTTGGATGTGGTATTGGAACTGTGATAGAATGTCCCTTGAGGATGCTGTATATGAGGAGCAAGGATGAATGTTTGGAGAGTAGTGCCTTGGATTGAGCACTTGGAGGGCTTACTGGTGAAATGGACTGAACATTAAACCATCACAAAAACAAAAACCTGTGCAGATTAATGTTGATTTCCTTCCTCAGAATGCTAGTGAATGTTGTTTACAGTGCAGGAACGTGTGGAAAACCTAACTGAACGCCTAGAGACCAGCAGCACGGCAGGAGATGAGAAACTACTCGAGACAGATCTGAAGATGCTTCTGACTTTGGCAGTAAATCCAAAAGAGGTAAGATGCATGGCACCGTCTCTGATGTGCCTGTTTGAATAATGAAAGTTTCCATGTTCAGATATTGGATTGGGAAGTATTTTATTCCAGATGCTGTAAGCGGAAGCACATATATGACAGTGTGTGTGCTCTTACACATAAACATGAGTAGATGTTTGAACACATGCACACATTAAAACACACACATGTGCACACCCGCACACATAAACTCACACATGCATGCACATACACGTACACACACACACACCTGAACACACACACATCAAACAGACGCGCGCGCACGCACACACGCATGCACACACGCATGCACACTCGCATGCACACACGCACACGCACACACACACACTCACACACACACTTGTCCTACACTATCTGAATGGAACAAGAATGAAACAGTTTTTAATCTTAGTGTTATCATCCCTATCATGTACATTAAAAGTGTTGTTATACTGCAGCCTCTCAGCTGTCGGTGGGCCAGAAGATTAAGACAACGTACAAGGCCTCCACCAGCAAACTGGTGTCCAGCTTCCGTGCCCCCAACGCCGTGTACACCTTGATGCACACCTACCGAGGGCATCGTGATGGGGTCTGGGAGGTCAGCGTGTCGCGCCATTGTCCACAGGTCATCGGGACCGCTTCAGCAGGTGAATGACATTCACATTGTGCGTGTGGAATTTTGTTGACACCAAGTTTAAGATGATCAGAATTGTTAAGTTAAGACATCCAGAAAAAAAAAAAAAATTTACCATACATTTTGGACAGAGTCTTTTTTGACTTAGTGGTTAAGGCTTCTGACTTGCTCAAAGATTCAGGGTTCAATTCCCAGTTTAGACAGCCAGGTGGATGAGATTTTCTCTTTATAGTTAACATCTCTGCAGACTCTTTTTTTTCTCTCTCCCAGCGTTGGTGCCACCCTCGGTGGCATTGCACCCACTCCATTCATTCTGTTTCCCTGTCCACAGCCACAGCCCCAGCACCGGCAGTTTATAGGGAACAGACAAAGTCAAAACATCATGAGGCAACCCATCAGAGGAGACACTGCACTGCTGCCAAGTCACTTTGGTGGGGTTCAGTGGTGCTTGTTCTGATCCACCATATGCAGGACATTACCAGCTTAGCCCCCTACTGAATACGATTACTGTTTAGTCACGGAGATGACGTGAGTGAGCTGTCCTCCATCAAACGACAATCCCAATAAAGTAGCTGATATCAGTGACTGTGACAGACTCAAATCAAGGCCATAGACATGGAAGGGCAATTGAAACTGAGCTCACCATAAGAGCATGGTGTGAATGGACACAGAATTTGAGACTTTTCATCAATGCTGATCTATGAGGACTAGGATAATGATACCATGGATTCATGTTCGGGCAGCTGTACTCTACAGTTTTTTTCTTTTCTGTCCCATCTTTGAGCCACCTCAGTGGCATTGCACCCATGCCGCTCATTCCGCCCCCCCACACCCCCCCCCCCCATCCATAGTCACACCCTGGCCAGGTTCACCACAGCCCCAGCACCAGCAATCCACATAGAACAGTCAATGTCAAGCCATCAGGAGGCAGCCCACTGGAGGAGACACTGCACCGCGCTGAGTCACTTTGGTGGTGTTGTGCCTGTTCTGCTCTAACATACTCAGGACACTGCTGACTAAGCCCTCTGCTGAGGACAATAATTGTTTTGCTGCAGAGCCAGCATGATTTAGCCCTCTGTCCGGAGGGCGCCATCACATCCATCCAACAACAGTCCCCATGAATTTGCCAATACTGGTGACTGACAGAATCAAACCAAGGCCATGAAAGCAGGGCATGAAGGGGCCACAGAATTTACTGATCGATGAGGATGATGATGATAATGCTACAGATTTCCATTCTGGTCTGAGAGTGCATGACAGGGCTGTACTCAACATTTACTTTCATGATATATCCAAACGTCCACCAGGTGTGAGAGATAGAGACACCTGCAGTGTTGGTCAGGAAATTTGAGCCGCACTGTCAAAGATGCATCCATTAAATGGATGAAACTTGATTGTATGGTCCCAGTCTTCCAAGTTGAGCCCATAGCAAACTCGACTTTGGGTAGGAGCTGGTCGGGGCAGAAAATTCCACAAATGGCTCTGATGGGTACCGAACCCATGGCCTCCCAGCTGGGACTCTGCAATGCTAATCACACTGCCATGGTGGCTAGTCATCTCTGCAGACTCTGATACCTCTAAGTTCTTTGGATGAGACTGTTAACCAAGCCCCCATACGTGAACAGGTAACACAAAAAAAATCTTGCAGGTTTGTTAAATCCATTCCAGTTTTCAGAGAAGAGTATGCCATTATGTCCTGTTGGGATGGTAGACATGAAAATTTAACATATGCACACTTGCATTGTGTTCAGATATCATCCTGAAGATTGTATGTAATTGTTGGTCAAAGGGGAGTGGGGTTGAGAATGTTCTGGAGTAGGTCAGTTCAAAGCAACAGGCTTCTGTTTTGTTTTATTCAGTGCTATTCTTCAGACTTACCAGGTAATTGCGTCAACCCTGCTGTGCAGTAGCACTGCTGCAACCAATTTATATTGCGAAAATATTGAACATTTTAATTACTGATTCATCCTTTTCCCTTGACCCCAGTCTAACAATATCCATACAGGCCAGCTGAGTTTTTTGAGCAAGTAGCTTTATCTCTTAAATGTGCCATTTACAATGCTTCAGAATGAGTGAGAGAGAAAAATATGCATTGTTTTTCATTGTATGTTTAGTGTGAATAACACCAATGTCTGTGTGGCGGGAGAGGATGTCCATTTAACGCCATAGTGTGGATGATATATCAGCCCAAGCACTAGTGAATAAACTAGGAAGACTTGTTTAAGTGTGGACATTGAAATTGATTCAACAGAAGTGGCAGTGATGTACACAACCAAGGTGTTGTAGGTTTGTGTTGATGGTTGGATCAGTGCATGCATCTTCCCAGTGCTGGGTAATGACCACAATGCTCAGTCAGAAACATCAACAAGACACAGACAAGACACGTGCACATCAAACTACATATTCTGCTAGCTTTTTGGGGGTGCAATCTGGACTTGCAGGTATGACATTATTCCATTAGAACTCCAGATGACGTAGCCATGTGAGTCATTTGGGCACTAAATTGAAATGAAGACGTAGAGATTTCATTACCTTTGTGTTTTAAGGATGCAGATGTATGTACATAGCTTGATGTCTGTGAGTAAGATAAGTTTGTGTTGAACGGAAGTTTGTTGATACACAGTTACAGTGAAAGTGAGGCTTGCATATGACACACAGCTTTGTTTTTTCTGTTTTCTGTGAAAGAGAAAATGCAATATTAGCTTGGTTGAAGAGAAGGAGTAATTCACTCATTGGTCTAGGAAAAGGAATTCTAGTGCGACTCCCTTTCTGTGGAATATGATAAAGAATGTTTTGATGAAGGGGGTCACTGACTTTGCGATTTTCAAAGCTAGGAGGCAGTTGGACTTTATCAGGCTAAGACAGATTGTTGCCACAAAGATGACATCATTGTGAGTATCGTATTGCAGTCATGTTTTCAAACATTTTTTCGTGTTGTCTTTTTAATTGTACTAACTTTTTCTTCTTGTTGAAGACATCTTTGTTGCCTCCAGATCACACAGCCCGGATCTTCTCCATCGACACTGGGGCCTGTGTGGTGACCTACAGAGGGCACCAGGGCTCTGTGAACGCAGTTCGATTCCACCCAGGCCAGGACTTGGTGCTGACAGCATCTGGCGACCACACTGCCCACATCTGGCGAGCCCAGTTCTTCCCTCCTTCCCAGCCCACAGAGTTATATGTGTGAGACTTGGGTTTGATGTTGGGATTTCATTGGTGTGGAAAGAGCCTTGCTGTTATACATGAAGTTTTGACATGACGACGTACTTTACTGTGTCTCACTTTAGTGTATGGACACCTGTGTGTTTGTCATGCTGGTCCTAATTTTTGGGTCTAACTTGCCTGCTCGATGACCACTATCCCAGTGATGATTCAGCCAGTCAGATTTCTTTGGCATAGACTGCAAGATTCCAGTTCATGACAGTAGTCCTTCTCTGATCAGCCTGTATTTTACAGTGCAGGGCTTTGTTCTGTCTCTCTTTAGTCTTTCTCTCTGTTGGTTGTTGTTTGGTTTTGTTTTGTTTCAGTCTGCAACATTCTGTGTTGCGTGTCTGGATTTGGTTTAGACATGTGTACGTGGGAGGGGGAGAAGCAAGAAAAGATGTGGTTAGTGTTTGCGTTTTTGTAAAGATTTATGCTTTTGAAAGCTTTTGTTGTTTGTTGTTTTAATGGTGGGGGGAGTATAGATGTACTGCATTCGTTGGTTGTTGGAAAAAAATTGTGTTTATCACATGGGTGATTGAGGCAGGTTTTTAATTTTGTTGATTTAGTGGGTTTGTATTGATTTAAGTTTGGGTTGGAGAGTTTTAGTGTGGCTCAATCATTCGTGGGAAACAACTGTGCTTACTGTACTTTACGTATGATGTGATTTCTGAGTATGGTGTTGCAGTTCACAGGATTACTCATCCTAAGTGTTATTATCATTATTGGTTTGGTTGTTGACACCCTGTCTGAACTGTGTTATATACTTGCACCCTCACAAGCAGATACCAGCTGAGTGGGTGAGAGAATGGAAGCATGTATGATTTTTTTTTTTATCACTTCAAAGGCAGCCACAGTCCATCTTCAGAGGAGCGATATCCTTTACAGGATAATGAAGATTGTTATGCCAGGAGCTGACCAAGGTAGAAGATAGATCCCAGTATATTGCAAAACACTTTGCTGTGGGCCTCAGGTCCCAGTCTGTAGTTAGAACACAACAAAACTGACAAAAGCTTCAGGCCAAGGCCCACCTATGGCAGTGCAACAGAACCGGTCTCTGTTAAAATATCATGAAAAGCATGTGTATACATATGTGTGCATGCAAGGGCTGACAGAATGTCAGGCTTTCACATGACAGTATACTAGGCTTAGAATAATGAAAGTGATAAAGACGTATCATTTTCCTGTTTTGAATCCATGCAATGAAAACCAACGGATGTTTGAAAGAAAAACTTGTGCCATAGCATGGCTAGTCACAGCAAATAATGTAATTTATTGAGTGGTCTAGATCTGAACTGTTCTTAATGCCAGTGAAACTGCAGCTTGTCATTACAATGGTTTTTTTTTTCTCTTTTGTCAGTGTAATTTTTAGACCTCAGACTGAGGAATTATTTGTCTTGTTTTTCTCCCCAGTTTAGGTATCAAATCAAATGAATTTGAGAGAGGATATTGTGATGGAAATGTTTTGTTTGTAGGAAGCCTTTCTGAAAACGCATGTGACCAGTAAGTTAATAACCTGATGATGAAAAGACTGTCTGAGAACTTAGGCAGAAAAGGATCAAGTAGGATTTTTTGTAGCACATATTGGGGCAGTAAAGAAACTGAAACTGTGACTGAAGAACTGGGCAGTCAGTGTAATGGTCAGCACCAGGGAGAGTTCAGGCAATAGGAACTGGGTACACAGCACAAGATGATGGACAGGTTTGGGGAGTTAGTGTTAAGACTGTGAGAGGTGGGTAAATAAGGTGGCAAAAAATGGACAGGTTTGGAGAATTGATAAGAGGATAGTTAGAACAGGGCAAAGAAAAGAAAGAACTGGACATTCTGAGGGAAATGTAGTACGAGCTATAACAGCCGGGCACATGGAATGAAATATGGACAGAGCTTACGGGAGTGGGGGTGTGGGCAATGAACACTGGGCAAACAACATTTTTTAAAAAATGGACTGTTCATCAGTACCAACGCTATGACAGGATGAATGGGACAAACAAGGGAAAGTAATATGCAGACAGGTTTGGGGAATAGGTGTTACGGGCAATAAGTATTAGAGGAAGTACATAAAAAATGCTAGACAGATGTGTATAGTTGGTGTAATGGCAGTTAGAATTGGACAAACAATGTACAATATTAAAACAAATAAAACAACAAATTTTATTCAAATTCAGGATTGAATCCTCAAGGTTAAGAATTGGGCAGAACCCAAGGTGAATGGACCAAGTGTCTGGTACTTGTGCTGTAAATGTTCATGGAAAAGCACAAAGGTAATGCACAAATCTTTCGAGTTATAGTCATTTGGGGTTAGTTCTTTTGTTGTTTGTTCTTTTTCTAGGGAGAAAGGGTCATGTAATAACTATGTGTTATTGAATTTGATACACACACAAAGACATGAAGGCTAAGTTGAAAAATACTTTAGAATGTGTTCACAGAGAGCTACTCAGTTAACTCAAGTGAAATAGGCAGTCACCAAGGTGTTAAAGAGGCCTGATAATTGTGAACTGATAATTGTGAACCAACAGTGATGCTAACCCTATGATCTTTTGTTAACCTGTGTATCAGCAGTTTTGAAATGATGGTAAATGTGGGACACAGAACGATAAATCTGTTGGAAGCGATCTCCATTTTCTTTTTTACCTTAGGTTAAGCTCGCAGGTTAAAACCCAATCTCATTTTAGTTTTACAGGTACTAGATTTGTTTGTTTGTTTGTTCCAGAAAATCTATGTCTTCAGGAGAGGACGATGTTGAAGCATCAGAAAAAGAAGAGGGAGGCGAAGGTAAGAAGAGACCAGAGGTTTGTGTGGGTATGTTTCCAGTCTCTGACTTCACCCCTGTACCTCCCCACTCCACACACACACACACACACACACACACACACAAATGTGTCCACAGCCCTGTGGTTGAAATGGTCAACTTTAGGTAGATGTTGATGGCTGCCTGTAATGTGCTAGAGCTAGGGCTGCAACAGGATCAGTCTAGATGGGGTTGTGTGTGGGGAAGTTGGGAGGAACAGCCTGGGAGGAATGCTACTGAAAGATCATACAAGATGAAGGCAAACTAAAATGAATGGAAAACACACACACACACACACACACACACACACACTCTCTCTCTCTCTCTCTCTCTCTCTCTCTCTCATGCACAGTGTCATTAATCAAATGCATGCCGATGTTGCTAATCAAACACATGACATCTGTATCATTAATCAAAAGTACATGATGCCTGTGTTGTCAACCAATCACTCAAGATGCCAGTGTCATGAACAAAACACATGTGATGTCTGTGTCATCTATGAAACACATGATTTCTATGTTGTTATGAAAACCACTTGCTAAACACATGTGATGTCTGTGTCATCTATGAAACACCTGATTTCTGTTTTGTTATGAAAACCACTTGCTGAACACATGTGATGTCTGTGTCATCTATGAAACACATGTTTTCTATATTGTTTCTAAAACCACTTGCTAAACACAAGTGATGTCTGCGTCATCTATGAAACACATGATTTCTATGTTGTTATGAAAGCACTTGCTAAACACATGTGATGTCTGTGTCATCTATGAAACACATGATTTCTATGTTGTTATGAAAACCACTTGCTGAACACATGTGATGTCTGTGTCATCTATGAAACATGTTTTTTCTATATTGTTTCTAAAATCACTTGCTAAACATATGTGATGTCTGCGTCATCTATGAAACACATGATTTCTATGTTGTTTCTAAAACCACTTGCTAAAACACAAGTGATGTCTGCGTCTCTATGAAACACATGATTTCTATGTTGTTATGAAAACCACTTGCTAAACACATGTGATGTCTGTGTCATCTATAAAACACATGATTTCTATGTTGTTTCTAAAACCACTTGCTAAACATATGTCTGTGTCATCTTCGAAACACATGGTTTCTACATCATTACTAAAGCCAGTTGCTATCTATCTGTATCATTAATCAAACAAACGAAGTCTGTCATTATTTGAAAAATGTGGTGTCTGTTTCATTAAACAATCAAGCCAGGCCACAGCACCTCTCTGTTCCAGGTCTCTTGGGCAGATTTATGTAGTGTGCTTCACAGTGTGTTCACCTGTCAGTCCTGTGACCATGTCTTGGAGGGAAGTTCTTCTGTGTTGTAAGATGACATTATTGATATGTGCGAAAGAGGTCCCCAAATCTTCTGGTACATTGGTAAAGGAAGAACTTGTTTTTGGCTGATTATTTCAGTGGGATATAAGTATTGTGACAGTTTCTTTTTTTTTTTTTTTTTTTTTTTTCTAACTTTGTAATGTTTGTCACTGTTCTGTTGGTATGTTTGGTTATTTTTCAGTTGGACAGATTTCTTTTCATTTTCAAAAAGTTGCAAAATAACACAGGAAATACCTTATGAAAAAAAAAAAGACTGAAAATTCTGTTCATGTCTGGGCGTCTTATCATTCTTGGCTAGTAAAAGCTCTAAGCTGTAATTAATAAATTTCTTGACAGCATGATGGGAATGTCACTTTCTTTTTTTTTTTTTTTATTCGCATTCAGGTGAAAGTGGGGAACCCTCTTCAGCTTCCCTGGTTCAACAGACTCCCTTGCTGGTTCTCACCTCCCACTCCAATGTCCTCATTGCTGCAGACTGGGTGGCTGGAGGGTCACAGGTCATCACGGCATCATGGGATAGATCTGCCATCTTGCATGATGCAGAGTCAGGAGACATACTGAATGTGCTGAACGGTAAGGTTTGCAAGATTGAAAACCACCAATTTCTTCCGGAAAGGGATTGACCTGTTTTAGACATCAATCCTGATGGTAGGGGAAAACAAGACCAGCATATGAAAATTTTGTCAAAAGATGGGGAGTTTAGGATCATTTTTGGAAAAGGCTCATAAACTAACTATAGCAGAATAAAGTCAGATGGAAGTGCTGGTGGTATCAACAGCTACAGATGATGGAAAATCCATCCTCCTTTCCAATCCCATATTATCAGCTGAAGCAGTGGTAGTCAAAGAGACATTCAGATAAAAGCCTAACCACCCCCATCCCATCCCTTTCTTCCCTTGGCTCCATTGCATTGATTGTAGATTGGCAGCTATGCAAGATTGTAAAAACAACAAAATAGCAGTTGAGGCAGGATTTGTTTTGGCATGTGTCAGAATTGTTGGGACACTTTCTTGTAGATTTCTTTACATGTTTTTTTCCCTTTCTTGTTTGACTAAAAAAAAAAAAAAAAAAAAAAAAGACCCAGCTTGCTTACTTGACTCTTTGCTCTGGATACAGCATTAACCATGCTTCTATCACCAAACAGCACTGTTTTCACTCGCTTTTTCAGTCTTGTGTCATGAACTCTCATTTCCAAAGCTTAGGCAATAGATCAAGCCAAGTGCATGGAAGATGAAACAGACTGTTTTAGAAATGCCCACTGGACTGTTCATGGAGAGAACACTGTCAAGCCAGGAAAAGGCCAGCATGTGTCTGCAAGATGCTGCGTAAGCAACTGGCTTAATTGGAGTTGTTAAACTGGATGTTGGTTTGCTGGGTCTCTCTTCAGTAGCAACATCACTTTACCAAGGGTAACCAGACAAGCGTAAACAGGTCTAGCAGTTGAGTACAAGCGCAGTATGGCATAATCAGTGGTGGATATTGTTTCTGTTGCGGTGATGTTGCCTCCTGAATCTGGTTCAGAATCAGTCCTGGCTTTTCCCTGAGTGGCTGACTGGTCTATAGACAAAAAAATGTTGTATTTTAGTAGTTATAAAAGAAAACTTCTTTATGAAGAAAAGAAAAAGGAGAAAGCTCTAGAACTTGAAAGAAAACTTTTTTATGAAGAAAAGAAAGGAGAAAGCTCTAGAACTTGACAGAAAGGTTCCCAGACGTTTCATTTGTTATCAGAGTTTTGAGTGTTTGAAATTTAATTGACAGTTCAAAGTATTGGACATAATTTGACAGTTTAGAAATGTGAACATCCCTCAGGACATGACCAAGAGCTGACAGACGTTCATGCTCATCCAACTCAGCGATTGGTGGTGACCTCGTCCAAGGACATGACTTTTCGTCTTTGGGATTTCCGTGACTCTTCTCTTCTTGTCAACGTGTTCCAAGGCCATACTCAGTAAGTGCAGAAGCCCAGTCTTGATGTCCCTTCAATTCTGGGTATGTGGGACTGGGTGTGAATGATTCTTGTTGATGTCTTTGTGGCCATGCGTGTTGAAAGGGGAGGAAGGAATTGGAGGAGGAGAGGGAAGACAGAGAATTTTCATTATTTGTTTTGATTTATGGTTTTATGTGTGTGTATCTGTTCTGTTTTGCTCGAATGTGTCTGGACAGGTGAATGATAGGGTGCATTGTCTATGTGTATGGACAGAGGGGCTATGTTGGACAGTGAATGATAGGAGGGCGCATTGTCTATGTGTATGGACAGAGAGGCTGTGTGGACTGGTGAATGATAGGAGGGTGCATTGTCTATGTGCATGGACAGAGGTGCTGTGTGGACTGGGTGAATGATAGGAGGGTGCATTGTCTATGTGCATGGACAGAGGTGCTGTGTGGACTGGTGAATGATAGGAGGGTGCATTGTCTATGTGTATGGACAGAGGTGCTATGTTGGACAGGTGAATGATAGAGTGCATTGTCTATGTGTGTATGGACAGAGGGGCTATGTTGGACAGGTGAATGAGGTGAATGATAGAGTGCATTGTCTATGTGTATGGACAGAGGGGCTGTGTGTTGGACAGATGAATGATAGGGTGCATTGACTATGTGTATGGACAGAGGGGCTATGTTGGACAGGTGAATGATAGGGTGCATTGACTATGTGTATGGACAGAGGGGCTATGTTGGACAGGTGAATGATAGGGTGCTTGTCTATGTGTATGGACAGAGGGGCTATGTTGGACAGGTGAATGATAGGTGGGTGCATTGTCTATGTGTATGGACAGAGGTGCTGTGTTGGACAGGTGAATGATAGAGTGCATTGTCTATGTGTATGGACAGAGGGGCTATGTTGGACAGGTGAATGATAGAGTGCATTGTCTATGTGTATGGACAGAGGGGCTATGTTGGACAGGTGAATGATAGGGTGAATTGTCTATGTGTATGGACAGAGGGGCCATGTGCTATGCTGTTGGCATAGCACACAATGATTTTGTTGACAATGCTACTCTGCTACAGTCTGCGATGAAATGATATGCCAGAAACAAAAACAAACTCTTAATGGACATAATGGTGGCTCATACAGAACCATGGTGATGTAGATCTTGAGACGGTAGACATGTTTGGTCAAAAAGTGACAAAAGTTTGACAAGCGGAGGAATAAAAAGCAGAAATTGCTTCAGACAGTTGTGGTTTTGATGCAATGTGATTTGTCAGCCATTTTGATTTTTCATAAGGCAAGTCAAAACCACTTGATAACTAGCAAGATTTCCACCATCTTGCCATGTGTGAAGTGCAACTAAATATTGCAAATTTTAGAATGCAACATATAAATTTCAAATTTTAGAATGAAACATATAAATTTCAAATTTTAGAATGCAACATATAAATTTCATAATGTTTCACTTTGTGCTCATGAGGTTGAGGCAGTTTTGTAAGGGTGTGGGACAGGAAGGAGAGGGTCATCTTTTTTCTCTCAAAACGTGTATATTATTCATGTAGGTATTGTGGTTGTGAATGGCTTTTCCAAGTGTATGGATTTTGTTGCAAGTAGGAATATTGATTTGACCAATACAAAAATACAAGCATCAACTTCTCATATAAGCCTTTTCTTTTTTTCAACTCATTTCCTTAAAACATATATTGACATACATTGTGTTACAGTAACAGGCCTTGTGGCATGGATGCATGTGCAATCTAAAAAAATTCATCTGAAAAGTGGTTTTGAGTAGTGGCTTGTAGCAAATGTACAACATTGTCATTCGATAATGACATATGATGGGTGCGATAGCTGAGTGACTGGAAGGCTTGCTTCTCAGTCTGAGGGGTGGGGGTGCTAGCTTTGGTAGTGCCTGGGGGATGAAGTGTGGAGCAAGAGTTTTACGCAGAATTTTTTCGGCGTCAACATATGCACTGAACACCAACAGTCATTATGCAATGTTTAGCATCTCAGATTCTTGGCTGGGAGGTTGTTGGTTCAACTGCCATCAGAGCTGTTGATCTGTGGGATTTGTTCTGTCCTGACCAGCTCCTACCCAGACATGTTTGCTGTGGGCTCAATTTGGAAGACTGGAACTAGCAGGCAGAGTTTCATCCACTCAGTGGATGTACCGCTGAGAGATGCTTAGATTCCTGGCCAACACTGCAGGTGTCTGTATCTCTGAGGCCTGGTAAACTCTGGGATGTGTTAGGAAAGTTAAGACATGCAGTCTCAGGCTGAATAGAACTCCATAGTATTACCTTCATCCTCTTGTCGATCAGTGTAAAAAGTCATCTCAAATTCTGTGGCCAGTCTTGCCCTGTTCTCACCCTTGACCTCAGTTTTGATTGTGGAGAGTTCATGTCAGCACCACTGTTAGTGGCAAGTTCATGAGGAGTGTTGTTGGCATTCTTCAGAGAGGGGCACTCACTAGCGCTGGCTATGGACAAAGTTGTTTATAGTCAGCAGGCAGTTTAGTAGGAAGTGTCCTGTACATGTTGGATCAGAACAGACGCCACTGACCATCACTGAAGTGACTTGGCTGCAGTGCAGTGTCTCCGCTGGTAGGTTGCCTCTTGACGGCTTGATCTCGATTGCTCTTTATGGATTGGCATGGCCCATGCCAGGCCTGCAGCAGAACAAGGCAGGCAGTGGCTGTGGATGGTGAGCTTGAATGAGCGTCATGGCATTAGTGCCACTGGAGTGGCACAAAAGATAAGATGGTAACAACTGTAACAACAACAACAAAAAAAAAGGGGGGGAAATAGCTGAACCCTTTCATGGCTGTATATGCATCATTTGCCCATTAACCCTTTCAGCACTGCATGTAGATAGCAAGGTACAGCACAGGCTGCTTTATATGTAATTAGAAAGAGACCGAGTGGGCAAGTGTAGTCACACACAATCAACAAGAACAGACTGAAACTGACAGCTCTGTTGTGCAAACTTTGTCCATCCGCTACTCTTTGATGTCAGATGTCGCCATTCAGTGTAGGGTGGTATTAATCTGCGTGACAGGAAGAAAGTGATGGCGGTTTGTAACCCTGATACAAAAATGTAGCATCATGAGTAGAAGTTGCATGTTGGCACCTATCGTGTTCTTGCTCACATATGCTGCTGATTGCAAGCCATGTCAACATCTGATGGCTTAGGGAAATGCCAAAATACCAGTCCTGCAGCAGGATTGAGGAGAGGAAATGGCACCATTAAGCATTCTCCATGGTCTTCTGAAATGCTGTCACAAATAGTTGGGATGGTAACAGCATTGTTGTTCATGTTTGTTTCTTTTTTTATTTTTTTTTTTTTTTTGTCTATTAGTTACAGGATTGAAAAAAAAAAAGAAAAAAAAAACATAATATCAACTATGTGGCAGAGCATTAATTTCCAGAACACAGTGCCTGTCAGAAACTTTCTCAGACTGGTCATATTGAGGGCTGAGACAAACGTGTATGCTTTTCACCTTTTGTTTCTCTCAGGCCAGTGACCTCCGCGGTGTTTGCCAGTGGTGACAAAGTAGTGTCGGGCAGTGACGACCGCACAGTGCGAGTGTGGGACATGCGCAACATGAGGTCTCCCATTGCCACCATCCGCACTGACTCAGCTGTGAACAGGTGGGAATAACAGGCAGAGACTGTCAGTGACTGTGAGAAAGATTCAAAGGTGTGCATGTTGTGTGTGTATATATACAGACAGACAGACATGCTTATGGGTATGTTTATAGTATTAGGTTCTATGTGTAAAGCCCTGATTTTTCTGTAAATAAATTTGACAGACATACGTACCTATGAACAGACTTGAACACCCTCACAGACAGTGCATAGTGCACACTCATTTTTTTTTCCTGCATTCTGGATTAATTCTTGTTTGTTTTCTCTTTCAAGACTTTCAGTGTCCCCTGGTCTCAACATGATCGCCATCCCTCATGACAATCGTCACGTTCGTCTCTTTGACATTAACGGAGTCCGGATTGGACGTTTACCTCGCAACAACCGCCAGGTTGGTCTGTTGCTAATGTTGTTTATCATTTATGTGTGTGTGTGTGTGTGTGTGTGTGTGATTTAGTTGGCTGATGAAAGTGCACAAGCCTTTCATACCTCAGTTTCCAGCCAGTAAGGTGTGATTTGTTCAGCCAAGTGTGGCCCTTCTAGTGAGCAGCTTGCCAGTCTGAACTCGGTTTTCCACTGTCAGTGTGTGAAGTTGTATGCTATGATATAGTTTGGTGGTCTCCAGCCAAGGTGGATTCCCCATCCAGGGCTTATGGACTTCATCTTCTCGTTGGATGGCATTGGCATTTTGTTCTTCTTCTCCATACATGAACTTGTCTGGACTGGGCTGCCTTACCAGAAGTTCAAGACTCCTGCTGACAAACCTTCCCATCTCCTGTCTTCTCCTCTCTGTTCCCCTGCACAAGGAGATGGCCAGGAGGTGGGAAAATGAGTGTATTGGGTACTGACTCCCACTCATGATGACCCATCTGATCATACTTGAAGAACTATTTATGCTTGCCTGCTACGTACTAGTCCACTGAGAAAGAAACAGCAGAAAAACTGCTGGGGTGAAAAAAAAAATCAAACCTACTCAATTGAGAAACAGAAGCGAAAAGGAGAACACTACCGATTGTAAACTACGATGTTGCCATGTGTTACATGGGGGCACATGCCTACCTGCATGATTACTGTTCTGATTGCTGCTTTCTCCCACCCAGTTAACAATAGATACACCACAAAGAAACATGTTCATAAGCTTAGCTAGACGTTGATGTTTTTGACAAACAGGGCTGCACATCGTTGATCCACTTCCCCGCCCACTCCCCACAGTCAGCTCCTCAGCTGTGTTGTCATAGTAACACAGTGGATAGTTGACCTTTCAGGAATGTCAGTGGGACAGAAGCGGGTGTGGCTTATAACTAGGCTATGCATTGCTCTGTTCCCACCCATCTGCCCCTCCTGCAGGTGGTTCCTCAGTTCCATTGCATCAGGCTATGCAGCCGATCTCTCAAGCATATCGAGGGGTGCTCTGTAAAGGACCATCTCATCTCTCTCCATGTATAGGTCACAAGGCTCATAAGCAGGCATCCTTTGGATGGGACAGTCTTACAAAATGTGCTCCAGACCCTGCATACCCATCCCACAAAGGCAGACTTTGTGTTGGGCCTCTTCAGGTCCCACATGTATCTGGGACAGTGAATGGCTCTGAATGTAAGATGAATGATGATGATGGCTGCCTTCTTATCAGATCTCAACACTGCAGAATTCACTAGTCTTTGGAAAATGTTGATGTGAAGATATGGTTCTAATGAAAGAGAATGACTATCAGAAGCTCCTACCCAAACTTGAACACAATCGCAAAACATTGCAGTGCGTTGAAGAACCCCTTTAGACAACTTACTAGGCTGAAATGTGTTGTTTCCATCTCTGAAGTCAGAAGAAATGTTTGGAGGGTTGACTGCAGTTAGTTTGCTAAAGAGTCTCAGTTGACAGCTCATTTGGCCAACATGTGTTGTGTCCTGTTCTTAAGGAGGAAAATGTTCGAAAGGTGGACTCACTGTCTTGTCACATCACCCATTGTAGATTATTTGATTGTAGTAGACTTAGCCCATTCTGGTCTTATCCACTCCCAAATAAGTAAATTTTAATTCTCTTTGTTCAATGGTATGTGTCAAGCTGGTTTGTAATAAAGATAGAGGAAATGCTCTGAAAAGCCATGGAGAATCACACTTGTTCCCCCAGTGAAGGCTATGCGTTGTATATCATTTCTAACACTGTTCCTGCTTGTCTGCTATATTATTTGGAGCAGATCCACACAAACAATAAATGTTCAACAACTTCTGTCTTCATTATCAGGGCTAAGTTGATCAATGCTGCTTAAACATGTACAAAGAAAATGTGTTTTTCGTCTGTTCACTTATTGTTTCTGAATAAGAAAACCAGGTATGCCTTAAAGTTTGGAAATGTTATGTGCATGTGTGCTAGCTGATGGGATAAGGATACAGTTGTGTCATACTGAAACTATGCAGTGTCAGTAATTTTTCTTTGAATAAACTTAAAACAAGATTTACAGTTCCGCCGAGCAAAAGAGACAAATTACTCTTCTTCAGGCTTGACAAACAACATTCAGGACGATTGAAATGATGTTTTTTTCTTCCCAATTTGAGGAGATAAGTGATTGTTCTTCATTTACATTGTCTTGAATGTTGTCTGTCTTGCCTGAAGAAGACCAGAGCAGTCAAAACATGTCATGTTTTGTCTTGCAATTTGTCTCTTTTGTTCTGCAGAACAGTAAATCTTCTCTACCTGCAGTCACCTTACTGTAAAACTTTCTCTGAAAAGTTGAAATCATACAAAGCTGTGGAACCATTTACCATTTTCAATATGGCACATGTGCTTTGTGTAAGTTTAACATGGATGAAATAGAAAACTTGACTGGGGATGGAGAAGAAAAATTAAAGATCCAAAGGAAAGAAAATGACATATGGAAAAGTGTGCACACTATTTAAAGTTTTAAGTGAACTGTTGGAAAAGTCGCTTTACAATCCGATCAGTTAAGAAAAACGCTAGTGCAGATATATTGGCTGTAAATGTTACAACTTGACATGGTATGCATAAACATCTCTAAGAATTAACATGACAACTTCTACAGAAAATCCAGACTCCTTGTAACTAACAATCATAGACTGCACAGAGTCAAAAACAAACTCAGACAATGTATACACCTGTAAAAGCAAACTGAAATTCACTACAAGTAC
Organism: Conus betulinus; assembly: GCA_016801955.1. Lineage (NCBI taxonomy): Eukaryota > Metazoa > Mollusca > Gastropoda > Neogastropoda > Conidae > Conus > Conus betulinus. Next base: position 371,309 of record JADBJO010000805.1, on the reverse strand, counting down.
AAAAGAATATGCATATGTGAGCCTGATAACCATTTGTTTGATTTGTCCATTTAGAGATCAGCATAATGAGTTATTACGCAATAGTTCTGTACATAAGAGCTTCAAAACATGGACAAATGAAGAAAACAGTTTTGAGGTTGGTTTGTTGTTTTTCAGAGAAGTTATTTTTCTTGGGGGAGGGGTGGGAGGCAGTGAACTGTTGCATATGTTTTACATGCATGCAGGCCAGCACTCCACTCCCACGAAAGTGTGCCATGCATCTTATGCATCAGAGAACCTCACACAAAAAAGAAAAGAAATGTACTATGTAACTGAGGAGCAGAACTGTTTTCAGTTCCACAAACCCATACTCAGATGAGGGATGATCGCCAAGTACAGACCCTTCTTTTTTATGTTTTTCTTACCTAAGCTGCCACTCACTCCAGTTGAGCTCATGGCACTGTTTTCTCCCCTGCAGGGGCCATACACGCATGGTGTGCGCCGTCAGCTGGGCCGAGGAGAGCACCCCCTGCAATCTGTTCTCCTGCGACTTTGACCGGCAAGTCCTGGGCTGGAGGGTCAGCGTGCAGAACAAGGAGTGAATGACGACGTGGTGACCGGTGGTCTGGGAAGAGTGGGCAGGTGTGAAGAAGGAGCAGGGAATCTCAGTTTTATGATAGCTTTATAAACTGACATGAGGATGAGTAGTGAATGGTGACATTGTGAGAGGAGGTTTTGGACGGGGGAAGGGAGGAGTTTAGGTCATGGTTGGAGGATGAATTCCTCATGAAAGGATTTCAACTGGTGGTCTGGGATAGAGGACAGTGATATTTGAATGTCAACAGAGCATGTGAAGAGGTTGGTTTTGGACTGGTGTACTATGTGGTGTAGAGAACTATGATTGATTAATGTCAACAGTGTGTTAGGTTTGAGGTTGGTGTACTAGGTAGCATAGAGAAAAAGGATCATTGAATGTCGACACTGGTAAAAATGTGGACTGATGAGCTAGTGTAGAGAACGATGAATGATGAGGGCTGGTTTTAGGAAAGGTTTAGGATTGGTGGGCTAGCGCAGAGAACATTAACTGATGAACGTTTTACATTGGCTAAGGTGTTGGACTATGATTGATTAATGTCAACAGTGTGTTAGGTTTGAGGTTGGTGTACTAGGTAGCATAGAGAAAAAGGATCATTGAATGTCGACACTGGTAAAAATGTGGACTGATGAGCTAGTGTAGAGAACGATGAATGATGAGGGCTGGTTTTAGGAAAGGTTTAGGATTGGTGGGCTAGCGCAGAGAACATTAACTGATGAACGTTTTACATTGGCTAAGGTGTTGGACTGGTGGGTTGTTGTAGAGAGCAAGTGATTGATGAATGTTGATGTTGTGAGAGACTGTTTTAGATTAGTGGGCTGTACAGAGAACAATGATTGATGAATGTTGACTGTGTGTGAAGAGTTTTAGACTGGTGTACAACATATGTAGAAACACGAGTATTGATGGGTGATGTTGACATCATGTGAAAATCTCGACTGGTGGGCTGGTGACCAGAACAAGCTTCAAAGAATAACAACTTAAAAGTTTCAACATGAAAAGAAGTAGTGTGATACTGTGTGGTCAGTAGAAATGTGACAAATGCTAAAGTAACGACCTTTGACCCCATGGTCTTTTACAGGCAAAGAAGAAGAAACGAATAATGGAAATTAGTAAACAGTAGGGAAAAACAAGCACAGTAAGCAAGTCCTCAGTCATGATGCAAATAGAGGGGCGTAGGATTAGAAACACATACAGGGTAGCAGTTTGAATAGCAGTTAGCGTCTAACTTTAGTGACTGTAGGCGGGTGTTAAAACATGAAATAAATGTTGAAATACTGAGCCGTCAGTAGAACAGAGCGAACTGTGAAGGAACAAATCTCCACCAAGCAGGGCAAGAGCAAATACATGAACAAGCCATGGAAATAGGTCAGTGACGGGGAAAACCAAGAGCAGGTAAACGAATCTTCAGTCACTATGAAGGTGACTTCATAGGGATTCACAAGGAGGTCATTGTCAGACATCAAGGGTGCACTGCCACAGCCCCAACTGACCGAGTCTGCTGAGGAGAACATCAACTCTAAATGGGCATTAAGAAAATAAAACTGTTCAAATTACAGGACTGGACAGTTCCCATGCCTTCAGCGAAACATTTAATAGTCATACTTTGACATTGTCTTTTCCATTGTCTCTGCTTTCTCTTCTCCCCTCTCATCTGCCACTTCCTGCTTTTGAATCTGACACGGTGACTGAGGACATTTACCTGCACATATTCTTCAGAATTGTTTACTTATTTCCATTGCTTGCTGGTTCCAGTGTTGCTGTGTGTTGATTTGGTGATTCAGTATTTCAACATGTTTTCATAGAGAACAAGGATTGGCGACTGTTGACGTTGTGGGCCATATTGGACTTGCTGGCCAACGCAGGGAACAAGGATGGATACCTCTAAATGTTGACACTGTGAGTGGCTTTGGAGTGGTGGGCATATGTGGGGAACATGGATCAATGAATGATGTTGTGAGTTTTTTTTTTTTTTTTTTTTTAAATGGTGGGGTTATATATAGAACGAGATCAATGAATGTTGACATTGTGTGCAAAGGTTTGTACTGGCATGCTTATATGGAGATCAAGGATCTGTAAATGTTGACGTTGTGTGAAGTGTTTTTGACTGGTTGTTGTAGATTACTGCAGTCAGCGGATGTTGACCTAGACTTTGGAATGTTGTAGAGCACTGGAGTTGATGAAGGTTGACATTCTGAGAGTGTTGGAACTAGTGGACCACTGTGCAGAACAAGGATTGTTGAATATTGACATTGTGAGGTTTTAGACTGGTGGTGGTTTAATGCAGGGGAAAAACAATGAATGATAAAATGCAAAACTGTGTGAGTTTTTTGAACTGGTGGTTTAGTGCAGAGTAAGGCTTAAGAAATGTTGATATTGTGAGACAAAACTTACAGGTTGAGGATCAATGGGCAAAACAGAGAATAAATGTTAATTTTGTGAGAGGAAATAATGTACATTTAAATTGGTACAGGGAATTCGGAATGAACATGGACGTTAAGATGTAAGATTGGGCCAGTGATGTGTATAAAGAACGATCAATGAATGTCCATTTTGGGCTAACACACAAGACAAGGAATAAATATCAGTGCTACGATGGGGAAATTTAGGTATGGTGACAATCTGAGAGGGGAATGTTTCACAAAAAACAGCAACAGGTCTAGGTGAATTGTTGACACACAGGTGGTACTGCAGTAGCATTAATTCGTGTGTTGCCAGGTGTACAGAGATACAGTATTTCTGAGCACCAGCTTTTTTGTCGTTTTTCAGTCATGCTTATTAGATGCTCGTAACTTTATCTTTTCTATAAATGCCAATGATATGTTTTCACCTGCGTTACATCACTTTAATTGTGTGTCTGCCAACAAGGTGACATGAAAACCGCCGAACCTGCTTGTAGCAAACTTTGTGAAAACAGAATGATGCCCAAAGACAACCTCTCTAGGTAGTAGATCCCCAGTACAATTCTGGATGAAGCGGCGGTTCCAGGATCATGTAGCAAGATCATTGAAGAATTTGTCATGCGAAAACAGTTGAACAAAGTGGAAGGGAATTTAGTGGGAAGATAGCATGTGATCAAGGGATGGGCCTGTTGGATTTTGGTGCGCACCAGTGGTGTGGATTCGGAAAACACAAATCCAGCCAGTGTCTGCTCAGCAATGGTTTTGAATTTCCTTCAGAACACAAACACTATAAACTGAATGTTAGGAATGGATAACTATTTACAAAGTTATGTTTTTGTATGACACAGTTAATACTTTCACGACTGGCGCGGCAGAGCAACGTCACTTCTGTGCAAACGCGTGCACCACATGTGCTTACAACTGTTGCAGATGCACGATTTTCGCACTTTTTGATTTTATTTTACGTCCCCTAATATAAACCTAACAAGCAATTGTTATATATCAACGAAAAGGGTAAAAACGCAAACTTTGCAATGAGCATAGGCATAAGTGTGTTTTGGGTAAAGTAGCAACGCTACAGTTATGGAAGCAACATAAGTAAAATGTAGAGAACACAATCTTGTTTACATTTGTTTGGTTAGTATGAAGACAGCAAATGAGGAAGAAAAGGGGCATAAAATTTTATTCTTACTTTGAATAGATGTAGAGAAAGCCTGAGGTATTCAGTATGCGAAAAATTTTTTTGGAAAAAAAAAAAAAAGGAAAATAAATCATTGCACAATGTACACACTTTTCACTCTTTTAGCTTCTGACAATTCAATGTTTAAAATTATTAGATACACAGAGCAAATAAATCAAGCTCAGATTCTTTTGGATAAACTCATACACCTTTACCCCCCTCATTCTCTGAGTCACTTTACTGAATCAGTTCTAACACCCCCCGTGTCATTCTTCTTCTGCACAATATGTTGTCAAGGCAGGAAATTCCACATGCGCCCTTTGCAAAAGTTTCCAATGCCCAGACGGGTCTCTTTGTTCAGACTTCTCTGGGGTCACAAAGGTCATTGCTAGTGCTTGTAAACTTACCCTTCCAGTGGCTAGAACCTGCTGTAGACAAGAGAACAGGGTTGTTTTTGTTTTTATAATTGTGCGGTCACGGAGGCACTGCACATCCAGGGAGTGCAGCAGCGTTGCCGTCACCATGGAGCAGCTCGTCGTGAATGGGTCGACTGAGTTGCCGTTACTATCACACCGCATATCGCAAAAAGATTAACGCATCTGATGATGCAGAAGGTGGAATTTTGTACATTTCCCATACCCCATCAACAAGAAAAAATGTGTATGGGAAGTAACTCGGACCTGTTTACCCTGTAACTGCTGTTGTGTGTCAATTAAAGTGAGCGTATGTGTTCTACAAAATGTGTACGCATCTTCCAAAAATTTTTGTAAAAGCAGGGAGGGGGTGGGGGGGCTTCATGTTCACCTACAGGCATCACACAGCAGAGGGGGTTGCCAGTCCAGAGACATTCCATCTCACAGTACAAACCGTAAAAAAGGTTTCATCCAAATTACTTTCAGTAATGATTTAATGGCATATTCCGCACAAATTCAGGCCCTCTTGTCAGCTTTTTTGACATTTAAGAGCATGTAGTCTCCGCGAATGTTCCTTCATCATAGAGGCGAGTTTGTGCGCACTTCGTCCTGAGAGTTTTTCAACATTTTTTTTTTTTTCAGTTCATCATATTCATCACATTTTCACCAAACGTGTACAGAATACGGCAAAATCATATGGGTAAACAGATCTGGTTACTCTTCCTGTCCATACTAGTACTCCATATGGTAGAAAAAATAATGCTTGCACCAGTTTAAAAAGGGAACCCAAGATCCATCCGACCTTGGCAGAGGTCTGCGGTCTCCCAAGTGCCCTTCCACTTGACGCAATGCTCTCACTGCTTGAAGTGAAACTGAAGGAAAACGGATGTTGTGTCTTTTCTTCCAGCATCTATGGGTGTTGCTTGCCTTGCTTGATTAGGTGCAGATCTCAAGCATTGAAACTTAGAAGCCATGCTGTGGCATTTTTGGATACATTGGCACCGAAAGGGTTGACAGTGAAAGGTTGAAGACTCTTTTTGCTGGTGGTGAGAACAGTTGCAGAACAGGTTGCAACATTTTTCAGACATGGTGTCGAACATTATCTGTTGACTCCAGAAAATGTTGAAGAACCATGGAAATGAAACAAGAAGATTCACCCCTTCTCAAATGTGGTCTTCCAGAGGAAAATGTCACGGGTGGATGTTGTTCTGTTATCATGCATCGGTGATCAAGCTTTTTAAGTTTTGGGGATGGCGTGGATTTTGCTACACACATCTGTACTGCAGATCTTTTTGGTGTGTGTGTGACATCAGCAGCATTTCTTGTAATCTTTGTTTAATGACTTTGAAAGATCTGTGTGTGGATATTTTGCACGTGTTTTACAAACAAAAGATGGTGGGGATTCGGGGATGGGAGGAGTTTGAATGTGAAAACCGTGTGCGTACTTACTTAAACCCAGATAAGAACCCCACTTTGCCAAATCAAGTCACAGGGTTTTCTAGCTAGATTTTTGTGTGTGGATATATGTATGTATACATCTGTATAGACAGGCCAGTATTTGTTTTTTAGTTGTGCATTTGACATAGAAGTATTCAGTTCAGACTTGTCAAGACCATCAGCATGCTGTTTGGATGCACTTGGTGTACTCATTGTCTCACTTTGATCTTAAGTTGTATGTACATGCAACTGTTTGTGTTTACCAAAAACCATTGTCAAAATGTGCTATTAGTTTTGTATAGCCATCAAGGAGAAGAATACTCGGATGGAGTTGTATTGAGGACCAAAATTATATGCGTCTCAGATTTTTCAAAGTTGGATTGTGTATTTTCTTTCACTTACCATGGAGAACGAATACTCATGAAATATTTTTGTGATAGTAAACAGGAGCATGCTGTTCTTGTGTCATCAGTGTGGACATGTAATATGATGTAAAGTGAATGGTTTAAGGATAGACATTTGTCTCTGCAGCTTTTTGTTCCCACACTGTCCCATTCTTTTTTTTTTTTAAGTGGGTATCGTCTGCAGGCACACCAGCCAGTCTCCTGAGTGCTGACAATCAGATGAGTCGAGGGAGGGAGGGGGGAACACCTCATCCTCATTTTTTTTTTTTTTTTTTTTTTTTTTTTTTTGTACTTACATGTATTGATTTCCTGCAGTTATTTCCAAGGGAAAAGATGTTAAACCGTCAGCATCCATGTCAGCCAAGCAAGGCCAGAGGGATTGCCCTCCAATGCAGCCTTGTCATCATAAATGGGGAGAAGAGCAGAATGCACCCTTGTGCTGTGTCTGCCTGTATTTGTAGGCAGAAATGTGAAGAAGTCCATAACTTTCCTGGGTATGGTCTAGTGGGGGGGGGAAACTTTTTGTTTCCTTTTGAGGTGTTACAGTGAAGGCTTAGACCATTTTGACGCTGTCATGTGAACTTGGTTGATCATTGCGGCTTTGAAACAGACAGGACAGTGGTGGGTTTTCCCCAAGAAATGCTGGTGGAATTCCATGTGTCCAAAAAGACGTGTCAGGCAAAAAGGGTGCTTGAAATCAAATTTTTTAGTGGGTCTGGACGATTTGAAAGGTTAGCGTGGAGCGTTTTTTGTGTATCTCCCACCTTTGGTGTTGTAAAAGAATGGAATGGAATATAAACAAGATTTTTTTCATTATATATTCTAGCGGAGAATCATGTCAGCACTTTCAATTTAAGAGTCATTGATTCAAAGGTACCATATGATAAGCAGTTAGTTCAACGTTTGTTCTTTCCTGTCATACTTCATACCGAGTTATTGTCTTAGTTGCCTTAGACAACACCCCCCACCCCAAACAGGCAAAGTATGCACGATGGCAGAGACTGAGCGTTGTGTGCCAGACCAGAAAATCATGTGGCATGTGCTGCAGCAACTAGCACCAATTTAGGTTCATAATAACCACTCTATGACTTGGAACCAGCTGGAGAAAAGAGCCCAGGACAGAGATGCCTGGAGGTCTTTGATTGGCGGCCTGTACCTCAGGAGGGGTAACAGGTGATGATGATGATGATGAATAACTGCTCTGTTGTGTGTTGTTGCCGCAGTGTTCAGGCCTTCAAAGAGGCATTGCCGTCATGTTGCTCATTCCTCTGGCTCAGTCAGTGTAGCAGTCAGCACCAATATCCGCTCAGTTGTGGTGGTGTTGCTACAGTGTTCAGGCCTTCAGAGAGGCATTTCCATCATGATGTGTGTTGTTGTTGCTACTACAGTGTTCAGGCCTTCAAGAGGCATTGCCATCATGTGCGTTGTTGTTGCTACAGTATTCAGGCCTTCAAAGAGGCATTGCCATTATGTGTGTTGTTGTTGCTAGTGTTCAGGCCTTCAAAAAGGCATTGCCATCATGACGCTCATTCCTCTGGCTGGGTCTGCACCAACCCCGCTTGCCAGCGGTCCACAGAAAGCACTCATTGTTGGGTCGTCGTGAGGCACTCCAACAGGGGAGTCCATGCGCTGCTGCAGTCAGTTTGGTGGTAGTGTTGAACTCTGCTCCAACCTCAACTCTACCAAGGTAACTTGCCTTCAACATGACAGTAGTTCAGGGCAATGTGAAATGCTTATGGGATCCTCCTCCTCCTCCCTCCCCATGAGGAATATGAAAACAATGCCAGAACAGTGAAATGGGTCATTGGAATCTCCCCTTCCCATCCCAGTGTGTGCATCATTGTTTTTCTTATCTGAATCTCTTGCATGCAGATATGTTTACCCTAAAATGGTTACTGGTGTACTTATCCGCAAAAATGACTTTTCAGCATAGTAGGTGTATATAATTGCCTTTTTTTTTTTTTTTTTTTGCATGCTTTGACATAAAACATGCTCTCTCACCTGTCTGTCTCCTCTCCCCACCCCCAAATCTTTCAGGCCTACAATCAATCATGCTATTGTTCCTACATATTGGCATGTGGACAAAGCAGAGATACTTTCATGCAGGAGAGTTAGCAGGAGTTGTCGCTCTTTGGTCAAAGCACACACAACTGTGGTTACACTCCGAAATTGTGATTGCTGCTCAAGAACCAAGTCTAGACTTTGTTGTTGTTGTTGTCTGTTGATTTTTTGCTAGACGTGTACAAAATATGGTGAATTCATATAGGAAAGAGGTCTGTGCAAGCAAAGAAATTTCAAAATAGTTTCCTGGAAGATTACCTGAGTGTTGTGTTTGTTGGTGCACTGTATATTCCCTGTCTTTCATTATTTGATTTTACCAAATCATTTTGTTTTGCTTTTTTTTTTTTTCTTAAATTACTTTTATACACACGGATGTGAATATTGCACTTAAATGGAAGGGGTGGGTGGGTGGCTGATATTGATGGGATCTTAAAACTTTTTATTTTTTCTTTTGAATAAAGACCAAAGACTAGTTTTCCAAACAAATGCCACAATCAATTTTAATATATTTTGGATTAATGTTTGTAACATTTATTAGCAGGATAAAGATCAATTGCTGAAAAAAAAAAAATTGGGAGGGGAAAATGGTATCATGATTATACAAAACAACAGTATTGACCGGTAACTCTAGGAGCAACAGATAAACACAGCAAATGAGCACAATTTGAGAAAATGTTTAGTGAATCACATTATCTATTCCCTGAAGATGGAGTATGGCTGCCTTAATGGCGGGATAAAAAAAAAAAAAGGTCATACACACACAACAAACTCCACTGCCTGTCTATACAGGCAGTGTCCGCAGGAGTATCGGCCTGCGTACGCAGAAAGAAAGAAAGAACAGTATGTAGTCCAACACACACAGTGGTGTATATGTAATTTGGGACTAGGCCAAACATTCTCTGGCAGAATATTCTCTTTCAAAATGTTAAAATAATAAGTTCAGTACCCTTCTACTCCCTACAAAGTCTTGGTAACTGGCATTTTTTCCTGTTTTAGTAGTCAAAACACAAGAAGGCAGATACCCCATCCCCTTCATTTCCTTGCATTTGGCCATCACTTGTTTACTATGTGAAGGTCACTTCAAACTATGAACTTTTTAAGGACTGTCTGTTCCACCCACCACACTCCATTTAAGCTGAAATGACCGATTTCAGATTGTACATTTTACTCCCACAGACTTTATTTTTGGAGCGTTAGACATTTTTGTTTGAATGTACATGGTGCAAATATAGTTTTCATGCTTTAGTTGTCAACCCTGTGCCATTTCATTTGCATGTTTTGTTTTTTTGTCCAGACAATGTGTTCATATTGTCAAGTCAATTTGAAATCTGCAACTTTGTGTGTGCACATGCTTTTGCATTTTTTCTGTGTACTTGTGTGTGTGCGTGTGGTGTGCCTGCGCATAGCAAAGAGTGCACATGAAAATGTTAATTTTGTGATGCAGAGAGAGAGAACTGCACATCTTTGAGGCGAAAACACACACACACACACACACACAGTATTACGCAGACACAACTTTTATTCTAAAATGTGAACATTCACAGAATGGAGATATGGCAACAATGAAACCATTATGAAACATATACATGGTATGGACCCACACAACGATGAAGATGCGTCATCTCTACAAAACAGTGCCAACACTACTATCCACAGATGGAGCAACACGCATGTATTAAAAGCTGCAACAAGCTGCCAACTCAATGGTGGGAATAACCTTAGTTTTGGAGTTGCAATGTTCCATTCCATACCTCTCCCCCATTTCCTTTAAAAAGTTCTAATAAAGGTCTTCGGCTGCCTTGAAAGCAAATAAATGGAAAAGAAGAGTCAATACTGTGCAGGTCATGAAAACATGGTTTTTTGCTCCGATATCTTCATCTATTGTTCCCCACCCAACTCCACTTAGTGGCTCGGTTAATGGGTATCTGCCCCAGAAAATTTTTCTTTAAAGCAAAACTGCAGGAGTTATAAAAATTGTCATCCTAGGACACTATCTTGGCCTGCATCTTATTAACTCAAAAAAGTCAACTCAGAATGGCCAACTTTGTACAAATGTTGAGAAAGTTATCCCACGACTATACCACTTGGTGCAAGGTTTCCTCTATGTTCTGATCCCAAGCAAGCATCCCTCAGATGCCTTTGACAAATCTGTTTGCAGAAAACTGAATAAGTCTACATTCAACTAAGTTTCAATCCCCCCAACCCACTCCCTTCCTCAACCAGGGAAACTGCGTCCCACAACACATGATCCCCACCATCTTAAAAATATTGATATTCCATTGTCCCAGTGACAAGGTAATTCAACCTACAGCAATTGTTATGCTGATGAAATGAGTAAACACACTTTCTGGATTATTCTTTTTAACGACATGAAGTAACATTTGTCTCCGTGGGTTCATGGAACAGCTGAAAGGAGGGAACTAATGTGCAAAGACATGATGATCGCATGTAGTTCAGCCCAAGCACGTTTGCAATCTTGCATACAGCTTCGTTTATTCATGTGCAGAATCCATTACTAACTAAATTACCAAAATTATCATGAAAACATTTTCTTATTGACCCGATCAATGCTTCTTTTCCAATTGACTGACCTTTATTGACATGCTGCATAGTGGAAAATGCCATTATTTAAAGCCGCAGTGGTTTGCACCTTGGAATAAAACACCTTTTTAACATGGGAATTTGGCTGAATTTGGAGGAGAAAAGTAAGAGAGACAAGGAAATGAAGGAACAAAATTTAGATGCAAAACTTCCAAGTCACAGCATGCAGTGATGACGAGATCAAGTCATCTGCTTCCCTTATCCATGCATATGAATAGTGTCAACTTGGTTTAAAAGCAAACAGAAAAATTTTAAAAGCTCACCTGCTTAGGTTTAAAAGTGCACACAATACTATCATAGCTGTCACGATTTCTTGCACATTTTCATCAAATATTTTCAGATCAAATTGTATCCTTAAATAATTTTAGTCTGCATGGGTCACTACCTCTTAACCCCCCCCCCCCCCCCCCCCCAACAAATTTCAAAAAGTATGATGCATTTCAACTGTTAACTTAATTTGAGCCATTTCTCATAATTCTTTTCCTCCGAACAGTCAAATATTCAGTAGAAACCTGACAAAGGAAGCACATTCTCCACCCCCAACAAGTATCATGCCTGTCAGCTTAAAACTTGCTATCTGCAAGTATGCAAGTATGCAAAAAAAAAAAAAAAAAAAAAAAAGAAGCATGTTCTGTTGATTCTGCTGTTTATCATCAATGCTGATTATAATATATATATATATATATAAAAAAAAAAGAAAGAAGAAGAAAGAGCACTGAAACGAATCGTGGATGTAACCTCGAGATTAAAAAGGAAAAAAAAAAAATACACAGCATACTCTGATGTTAAACTTCATTCTCAAAAACATAAAATGAAGAAAAGAAAAAAATATATCTCTCTAATTTTGCCTCCACAGTACGCCCTTCTAAAACATAAGACAAACCAACCCCACCATTTTGCCTGTCCCAGGTTATGTTTTTTTTTTTTTAACTTCCACTTTTTTTCATCCTGAATCGCCCCCTCCCCCCCCCGAGACAAACTGGACAACACTCTTAATGAGCTTATGCTTCCATCTGCATGCTGTCAGAAATGTAAACCATGATGGAAAGTGTTCCACAGACGAACTACTAAATTCTGGGAAGGATTATGTACCCTAGATTTACAGGAAACAGCAGATCCTGCACTCTTACACATTAACGACAAACTTCACAAATATGACATAACCAATGTGTAAATTACTTGACATCTTAAAAAGAAGGGAAAAACCCATCATCTTAACAACCCGTAGCGAATTAGATCAGGTATTTATCTCGCCACATGATTGTCTGCCAGTGTGACAGATCATCTGCAACAGGTCTGGATCTGATTACTTAACCTTGCCTAAGTAATGTTTTCAACCACATCTGCTGGTTCAGTCTGTAAAGGAACACACATTACTAACACTGGTTGCAAGATGAGCCAAGAACATACCCAAAACATTTTGGTGCAGATCCAGGATCTGGTCGACTACGGTGGGGGTCTGTACTTTCCCCAATTGCCCCCCTCTAGTTATACATTGTGACATTATTTTGTTATGTCAAGTTTCATCACAGAAAGGTTGAACTTGACATGTTTCAAGTGGGATGGTTGCTTCCAACTTTGGTGCTCAAAGATGGTCCACTGACTAAATCATCTAAAAAGCCCATAATCCTTTGATGCAACGAACAGCCATGAGACACAAGACATCTGTCCGTATAAAACGTCGAGTGACCATGCCATCTTTGTATGATAATATCCAATCAAGTTATCATTCTCCAAAAATGTGATTATGATAAAAAAAAAAAGTAACTGATCATTGTAGGACATGTGCAGGCTGTCCCAGATTTACCCTGTGGCTTGCTGAAACCAATAAGTTAACAAAACTGCATTGCAAATGTTCTGGTTACTTGTTTTCAGTCTTATGAAAGTATGCATTTTACCTGAAAAGACAGACAAAACAAACAAACAACCCCCCCCCCCCCCGAAATACACACAATTTACCTCCCTCAAACCCACCCAAAACATAAGAAACTAAACCTGCCGAAGATTCTACACGTGAAAAGTTATCAATATGCTTAAAAGGATCTAGTAATACATGCTACAGTTTTGGCAGCATGAAACTAAGCTAATAAAGAACTCCAAATTTACAGTAATACGCATGGTAATTTATCTTGACATGAAAATCATACAGCATTAATACAACATTCCAAGCAATACAAGACGTATAAAAGAACATTTCAAACACTTATCTTTTCAAAGGATGGGAGAAAGGAATAGTCTCTTAGTCTTTTCAAACACACAAAATCTGAGAATTGTACAGATGAGATGAGCACAGCAAGACAGCAGAGTCATTTTTACTTTAAGACAGTGTACACAAAGCTGAACACATGATGTACAGTGAAACGCTATACAAATACCTCCAGACAATCCTGTCTCCCCTCCCACCCACCCCACCCCAAAGTTGGGTCTTAAATGGGAGATGAGGAGAAAATGTTTATCTGAAACCAGTCTGAGGGAGCATAAATTGGGAAGGTGCTTACCAAGACATTTCATTTTAAAATAGGGGAAAGAGCAGATAGTTCACTACAGACTGGGGCGCAGCACCATACATGCCTACCCCTAAAAATGAATTTCAGTAGCACCGATTTCAAATTTCAGTAGCACAGACTCCAAATCAGTAGCATTCACTTTTTTTTTTTCCTCCTTTTGAAACAGTTTGTGAAGAGAGTTCGTCAGGGTGTCATAAATCAGCTCAACCTACGCACAGAATGAGACAAAACTTTACTGCCATGTTTCAATTACAGAAAATGCGCTGTCACAAATCACGCACTTTGCTTTTGAATCGTCAGAGTCCAATTTCACAATGAAGGGAAATTTGCCACTGCTTTTGCCCACGAACTTCTGTGACGGCCAACGCTTTTTTGATGCAGGTTCATCGGCATCACCAGTTGGCACATCCATTTGCTTTCGCTTTGTATTAGACGCCATGTTTCTCAAAACTTCAATTACTTGCGATATCCGGTTTAGTACTTCTGCTTTCAAAAGCATTGTTTGCTTGAATATCGGAGTTTAACGTCCCTCTATAGCAGAAACCGTTGGAGACATACGCTTTTTGTCTGCTTGATGAAGATGGGGCTTTACGTCCCTTTTACCATTCGGTGTTCTGCTTCTGCTTTCAAAAGCATCGTCTGCTTCAATTCGCGATCGTTTCAAGTAAATTTTGTTGAAAAATTTTTTACCGTAGCGAAAGATAAATTTCCATAATTGCCGTAGCCACTTCGTTTTTTTGTTAATTGCCGTAGAAAATACAGAAGTTCTGTAGGGGTAGGCATGTATACAGCACAAGGCACAGAGGTTACCAAGATGCTGTTAGGGGCAATTTAAAGGTGTGATAAGGGACACTGTCATCAAAGCTGCAGTGACGGGAGAACTCAAGTGAGTGGTGATGAGCGTAAAGTATGTGTTGAGGGGCACCTTAGTTACCATGGGCATGAGGAGCACCAAGCTATAACCAAAGTTAACGAGGATGACAGGAGGGAGGTGGGAAGAGTACTCCTAGGGCATGGCAAGGGCACCAGTTTTACTGCCAGCGGCACCCAGGTAATCATCAAAGGTGGCGATGATGAGCACCAATGTCATCAAGGATATGCCTTGGATACCATCAAGAGTGCAGTAAAGAGCACCTACCTTACCAAAGGCGTAGTTAGTGGCTTCCAGACCATTATCAAACAATCTGCCAGTCCAACTACAGTAAACAAAGGCTGAAAAGGCATCCACTGAATCACAAGCTCATTTGTCTCTGGATACAAAGCACTAGAGTATTACTTCCATCACAATCTTAATAACTGCATCATCACTTTTTACATACATTCTGTTCCACTTTCCTTTTCTCTCTAATGAAGAAAGTGGAATTTGATTTTTAGGATCCCCTATATCTAAGTCCCCCTGCCTCACTTTCCAATACCTATCATCCACCATTATTATGTTACCCTATATGAAGTGCTCTGTGAATGGATTGATCTGGGCAAACTTTAACTGCAAAATTGCATTATAGGATAGAACCAATACATCCCAAAATCTAACAGGTAAGCAATGAACTTTGAAACCGACAACAAAAAATTGTGATGCAAGGCAAACAGTTTATTCACAATTGCTTGGTTGGTTTGTTGATTTCAACTGAGAAAAATACACTGCGCCATATTCAAGAAATGCAAAGAAAGCTACAAAGTTTCTACATCAGTCACAAACCAAAACGGCAAGTGTCATAATCCACAGATAAAAGACATTAAAAAAGCGGTCCAAAACCTGCTCTCAACTCTAGCAGTCGAAAGGGCAACAACGTCTCATTTTCATGGTTAATCATAGCTTATTGTGTACCCCTTGGACTAAATCAAATCAAGATAAAATTCAATCATTTTCATCATTATTCTTACATACACAGTGTTCTTAATCATAATTTAAAAAAACAAAAAAAAAAAAACATTATTTTTCTACTACTAACAGAAGATGATGATGAAACAAAAATAATCATTTTTCAAGTCACTGCCCTTTGCCAAGATCATTTTAACCCAAGGCATGTGCATTCTTTTCTTTGATCCTTTAGAGCCAATGACCAACAAGGAACACGCACACACACACACAAAGGGAATTAAAAAAAGGTGGGTTTTTCTATTCTCAACAAGCACTGTTATTAATTTCATCTACATTTTTCATATCACTCAGCAACATAGTTGACCTTTCGAATGAATGTCTGACTTTTTTTTAAAACAGATTTCTTTCGCTGCACCAAGTTCCCAACATCCCACTGAATTAAGTACCAAGTCCACACTAACAGCAGTGTCAATTAAGATAGGAAACCAGGTGCCAATGCAGACATGCTTGCAACAAAGACGGCCAACGATAAAGAAAGAAAAAAAAATGATCTAGTTGTGGGTACAGTAAAATGGCCCAACAAATAAGAGTTGGCTCTAACTTTTTAATTTCACCCTTTCAAGACTGCCAACATATAACAGCCGACACGCCCATGATACATGCTGTTCACTTTTATGTCCGAGTCATATAAAAGCAATGCTCTCACTGAAGGAAAAAAAAAAAAAAAAAAAAAAAAAAAAAACGAAAAAAACAAAATCCCTTAAATTCTGAGGAGGGAAGGGGGAGTGTGAAAAAAGGGGAACAGGAAGAGGGAGGGGGGCGGGGCGATGGCCTTCCTCTCCACCTGCCTCTGGAAATTTTTTCAAACTTGCTTTCCAAATGTGTATCACTTTAACAGAAACTTACGCATCAAGTGGTTTACTGTCCAACAAGAACCTGGTCCGCCATTTTGTACAGCATTTGTTGATCTCTCTTGCTTTAATAGTGTCTTACCTGGTCTGCCGTTTTTAGCATTTGTCCATCTCTTTTGCTTTAACAGTGTCTTGCCAATGCGCTAAATCAGAGCATGACATCTATCAGGCAGACAAAGTAATGCCCGTCTCTTCTCACAAAGTTTCTTAGAAGTCTCATGATGTTAATATCATTTGCTACATTAAAAAAAAAAACCATGATCAGCATTCCACACTTTTTCTCCTTTTTCTCTGAAATCCTTCAATTCATGAAAAAGCAGAAGCCCTGCAAACAGACCAGTTTACACTAATACACTGTGTGCACAGCAGACTAAATCTGCCGAACGATGCCATTTTTAGCTGGTTCAGTGAAGAAAATTATGCTACAGGAGACTTCATAAAAATACCCATCAAGGTTCAGATATACAATGATCAGATGATGAGCAATTCATTTTCTGTGCTCCTTTCAGTTTTTTCCCCCTTTCTAGTTTTAATCGCTGAGGACAAAAACATTTAGGGCTGACCAGGTTCTCATTACAACTACTTTTGTGGCCTAATAAGCAAGTGAAGGAAAAAAGGAAGTTCTGTATATGAAGTGGAGGGACAGCAGAATGAACAAGGACAGCAGTGTCTAAACAATCTCGTCCATTCCGACAAGAGCCAATCCACACTGCTACTATCTAGTTCCACGAGCTGGGCTGGGCTTGAATACTTTGTCAGTTTTCCATGCCAGCTGGAAGCCGTGGCCTGCATGAATGCATCTCTTTTGCAACCATGTCATGGTCAAAAACAAATTTTAAGACTAGGCTGGAAATGCCTGCAAACTGACCTTGAAAACTCTCTAACAGTAATTCAAACCTGGACAGTTTTCTAAAATGGCTTAGGAATACACTGTAATTCAAGCACTGTTTTTCAGAGACACAAGTACTTTGCCGTGTTCAGAAATGCTACTATACCCTCCACCACCCCAGATTGAAACCTTGTACTCGTTTTACAGTGGTGGGTCAATGATAGCCTTTGAAACTGAAAATCTCCACCAGAAAAGGCACAGCAGGTATAGTCCACCACAACAGAGCTGTGAACAGAAATCAGACTTGCAGAAAAGATTTTAAAGTGGGAGGTAAGGGGAGCTGGGGTGGGTATCAACCAAAAGGCGTGAAGATGAGGACTACAGGACGAACCACACACATTAATGGCTGACACAGATTCTGACAATGTAGGAACAATTTTGTGCTTCACTGTCTCCAACCATCACAGTGCAGCAAACTACCTTCACCGAACAATCCATCTTCTTTGCACTGCTTGCCATGGGTCCATCCTTGGACTAACGCTGCTCACAAGCTGCCATTTAGTTCCAGAATACACTTTTGTTTTCCTGGGGTGATCACGTGCAAATATAAGTCTGAAGACTTGATTTTTTTTTTTTTTTTTTTTTAAAAACAAGATGGCATGGTTCAGTCTGTACATTCTCAACCATATCATCTTTTGATTGCAGTACTGTTTTAAAATGGCATCTGTTCAGATATAGCTTTACAACTTAAGACATTCTTCCATTTATGCCAGTGATGTATGTATGTATAGCAATCACAAACGTGTGCACCCAAAACTTGACAGTATGGAGTACTTTACAGAAAAATAGTGCATTTTACTCTCGATGGTTTCTACACTGTGTTTCCATCAAATGGATTTCATTTCAGTATGATAGGAATGAACTGCTAGTACATGCCCATTCTGAAACTCTGAAAGATCAACCCAACTCCATATTGAAAAGCACACAAAAGTTTGGCACATGCTGCTAACAGACTGCAAAGCACTGTTTTTTCTTTCGACCGAGCTTTTAGTGATAAGAATGCCATGTGATGTAAATGTTCATACAGACTAAAGCTGGATATGTTCAAAAGCAGACTTTGAAATTTCAATTACATCCAGCAGGGGAATTCAGCAGACCTTTATTTAAAAAAAAAAAAAATAAATAAAAATAAGAGAGAGAGAAAACCCACGCCATCACAAAACATTTCCTTTCTAAATTTCTATTAACTTCCCATGAATCAACTTGTGCCTACATGCTCTAGCCCATGTAGATAATTTACTAGTTCTCTGCGGTTAAATTCATAATTACACTCAATATAATTTGTTTTCCTCCATAATGCCCAAGAAATACTGTTTTTGCATGGCCCTTGATCAGTCACTCTCAGTGACCCAACATAAAAGCTGTCAAAGGTTTTCAAGGATCCCTCACAGCCCACCTATTTCCTAGTTTTTCAAAGACTTCACTGTTAAAGGTCTTAAAAGGAATTTTCAAGATTCAAGGACTGCAAGAATTCTGGTAAAAATTCAGTGACTTTCACAGAAAACTTGAAACGAGTTGCAAGACTCATTTTGTCTAGTGACTTGTTTGTCCATGTTTCTCTCGACGGTTCTCTTAACATTTATTTCAGATTTGTTTAGATTTCCGCCTGCACTTGTCTCACTTTGCAACTAGATCTATTCATAGTAAGCCTAAAAGAGAGAACTGCTGTCACACCAATAGTGAATACTCAATACACCCCTTTTCTTTTCATTTTGTTGTTTTAATAAATGACAAACAAAATGAACTAAACATACATGGGTGCATGGATCTGTATCTGCAGTTCTTATGTTTAGGTATATAGCGCATTAACACAAAAGTTCTTTAACTTTACTTTCCTTTTTTTCCTCTTTCAGTCACACTGAAGATTGTGCCCTGTCTTGTTCCCCTTACAAGAAAACTGCTAAGGGAGGGAGTTCGTACCACCAAACCATCTGCCAAAACTTTTCCACATTCAAAAAATCTCGGCATAAGCAAATTCAAACTGAACATAAACATGGACAGATTCAGGGTTCATCAGATGAGTTCTATATACAGTACAAACCATCATCAGCTTTCCGACATCACTGCCAAGACAAAGAAACCTCTTCTGTACAAACATGTTGGATGAAATGATTCTTCCTTGTCACCATGCAGTTCCTGACCTGGCCAAGGAACATTAATGCTACAAAGGTCATAAGTCAACCCCCCCAACAATCGGCAGCAAAGCCAAGTTGACTGTCTGTTGTATGTTTAGTACGAACACTCTAGGGGGGAAGTCAGTCCTCACCATCAACAATGCACTGTCTGTTGCTGTAACAAAGTGTTCAAACTGATCATGCTGTCGGCTTCACTTATCTCCATGGGCTCTCCAAGTGTGTATTGAGGCGTGAGTGCAAACACAGGTGTGCATCAGTGTTTCAGATGAGTGGCAGCATTAAGACTTGTCGTCTTTTTTGTCATCTTCATCAGCATCATTATGCGTATGCCATGTAAGCCTCTCCTCATAGAAAGCAATGACAATCTGTGGACACTTGATGTTGGCTTGTCGTGCAGGCACTAAATCAGCCTCATCACTGTCTTTCCTGCACACACAAACGCACTGATGCAAGCACACAAAGCAGCATCTGCCCAGGATTAGTTTATATCTTCCTAGCCCAACCACCACACAGGGTCTCTTCAGGAACATCAAACTCATACTGAAAAAAGTCACATCCTTCTCAAGTCAGATCATGAGTAACAATAACATTCTGTGAAAAAAAAAAAAACAACAAAAGCAATTTATCATAATACTCTTCACATTTCATCTGGCAAGACTGATGCAGGTGAGAACTGCAACCATTCTGCCCGATTTCTCATTCTCAGACTTACAACAAAAAAAATCTGTCAAAACAAAATGAAAATGATTCTGATGTAACAAAAAAATACACAGAATATGCCATTGGGGTAAACACTGCTGAATGTACAGTTAAGTCTTCTCATGCCAATTGTTTTAGTATAGTTTCTGTACACGGAGACCAAGTATTTCTTTTTACCGATTCAGAATTTTATCACTGATGTTACAAAACAAAATTCCAGAAAATACAATTCTAATTGAACTGCCATAAGATTTGTTGAAATTATGCCGAAATGCATGTAAATTGTTCTGACATAAATTCAAAGTCTATAATGTTGTGTTTTTTTGTAGGTTATGTTGTTGCCATTGTAGATGGTGGCGACTGTTGGGTAACATAAAACTTTTGGGTCGCCTATCACTTCATCATGCTCTTTTCCCCAAATCAGAATCGGAATCAATCAGCTTCAGCCAAATGTTCTTCTTTCAACACTCTTCTCTTTGTCGCCTCAATACATTCCTCCACTGTAAATTCTTCAAAATACTCATCATTACTCCGTAAGTCACCAAAGAGTTCAGCTAGAAACACTTTGCTTACCTTCATCAAAGAAACAGCTAAAAAATTTCAACTGATATTTTGCCGCTTGAAATTGCAGACAAGGGAAGTAGACATGTTTAGTTCAAGAGCGCATGTGCTAGGCTGTCCAGGGCAAGTGACATCAGCTTGAAAATTAGCTTAGTGTGCCATGTGCTTCTTGGCGGTAGCTACCGCCTTTGGCTCTCAGGTACAGGAAATGTCATCATCAGTGGTAGCTACCACCGTAGTATGAGGAGAGTCAGTGTCCATTCTGGGCAATGTCTACCATTTCACTTCCTTGTTAGAGATGCAAACCTCCAAAGATGATACATACTACATGCGAAGAAAATTTGAGATCCCAATATTTAAAAAAATCCTAAACCCTTAAATATCTTGAAATCAAACCCAATTACAGGTGAAAATACAAATACAAAGAGGGGGGGGGGGGGGGGGGGGGGGAGAGAACAGCAGACAAGAAATGCAAAGAGAAAGATAAAGAGATAAAAGAACTACAATTTCTACAGACTGAAAAATGGAACTTGATTGAAAACAAGACTATCTTTCCTTTTTTTGTTCTACACAACAAAATTTTGACAAAAAGTGTCTCGTTCCCCTTTTTTTTCCTTTAGAACAATCATACTGACCCTTGTCAATTCCAGTTTAAGATACGAATTTGTTCATACACCAATGCATGATTGTCTTGAGAGTTGATTATTCTCCACAATTCCCTGTGCTCATTAATTGTTCACCAGTCCTGACCGACCACATGGCCATGTGCCCAAGAAGGTCATTTTCTAGTGTTTTGCTGTTTGGCCCATTCCAGATTTACAGTATTTTTGGCTGAGCATAAACCATGTTTAACAAAGCTGACAGAATTCTTAAACAATTTCATTTATCAAGAACAAAATGGCAACTTGTTCTGAGAAATCTTTTTAGCAGGAATTTCCATCCATTTTAGTAAGTTACCTGAATCATGGTTCAAGATACCTTAAATTTTTTTCACGTGAAACTGCTTATGGTAGACCTGTCTACCTCAAAACTGACCATTAGTATTCCAAACCGTAAATTTCAGTATTCCATTACAAAAAAGGAGTATTGTTTTTACCTTGAACTTAAATATGGACCTAATATCGCGCAATTCTTGCAGCCAGCTCACTGTGTAGTACTCACACTCATACACTTTTACCAACTAGCGCAAGTGCACTATACATAACTTGCTGACCATCTCATTAAAAAAGGTAACAACAATATCATAATGCCCTCCTCCTCCCCTTTTACTTACCCCCCTTCTCCATGACAGTAACACATATGTATACCTTCATACAGTGTTTGTTTTCCATCTTTGTCTTCTCTTTGAACCCCCCCCCCCCCCCCCCCCCCCCCCCCCAAGGGGTGTGTGGGCGTGAGGGGTGGAGCTAATTAACAGTACGAGTTAAAATGACAAACACACCTTGAGCAAGTTTGCTGTCACTAATGTCAGGAGACATCTTGAATAAGGAACAAGATGATCGGTGTTAACAGGGACAGATTCGCGTCAGCCGCCAACCTACACATCATGGTCATCAACTCAGCGTTTCTCACCTGCTGCTCCAGGTCCCCCATTAGACTTTGCCTTGGCCTTCTTCAATGTTTGTACAGTTGAAGGTGTTCCTTCCACCATTTCCAATAGTTTCTTAGGCGATATTGACCGAACATGCCTTATGCAGTCGTTGCGTCCTCCATGAGCACAACTAAAAAAACCCATTTTGCACAAAGTGCACAAGAAAGGTGGACCTTATTTGAGCTTGGGACCAAAGCACTTCCAAGTTTGCATGGTATGCATTCAGGAAAGTTTGCTCCCTCGTTTTGGCAACCTTCTTTCAACATCTAGCTCTTCATCACTCTCATGAACGCCTAATTTTGCCGGTGGTGGCATTCTGTTAGTGGATATCTGTGTCAGTGGTTCACTATGAAAGATGGCCCACCATGATGAGAGTACGCGCAAACTGGAGCTAGGGACAATAACACACATCTTCAAACAGGGATTTTTTTTTTTTTTTTTAAATAGCCAGTGTTACTGATTTTCATATTTTTGTCCTACTCAGCGTATTATTGTATTTTTTCCATTGAAATTTCATAAAATATGCTAACAAGGTAAACAGGTCTGTTATGGTTTTGTGTTGTAATTAGACATGAAAAATGGAAACAGAAAAAAAAAAGAAGCAAAAAAAAAAAAAAAAAAAAAAAGAAAGAAAAAAAAGGATGCCAAACTTATGGGAGTAAACAGATCTGCTTCTTAATCTCTCTGGGTCCAACCCCACAGGTTGAATGAACGTCCAATGAACGGATAACTTTTTAATGATTTAAATCTATTACCACTTAAAACCGTCTCTGTGATAGTTCCACTGCCCCTCAAAGATGGTGCTCTCTGTAACATTCATTCGATGTTTATGCATCATCCTAACTCCTAATCCATCAGCCTTTCACAGCAGCAAATTCTGTACTAAAGCAACTTGCTTTAAAAAAAAAAAAAAAAAAAAAAAAAAAAAAAAAAGAAGAGGCTTTTACAGAATATGTAGCTCTGGAAGCTTTCACAGTGAACCAAATCAAATTAACTTTCCTTACTATATAAACCTTTTACTCACCACTTCATCAGGAACATCAACTCGCCACTGCTGTCAGTAGCCCCAATGATTCTCTCAGGCTGCAGGCCTCTAT
Source organism: Conus betulinus (assembly GCA_016801955.1). Lineage (NCBI taxonomy): Eukaryota > Metazoa > Mollusca > Gastropoda > Neogastropoda > Conidae > Conus > Conus betulinus. The sequence goes on along the minus strand of JADBJO010000805.1, from coordinate 348,025 downwards.
CGAACCCCCTTGGTTTGTTGTCATCTTCCTAAAACCCACACCCACGACAAAATGTTTCACATCACATTCAGATGGGGATACCCAGTGCACCAAAATCACACAAAGGAAGTGTTAATAAGTGAGAACACTTCCAACCTAAAAGCATTTAAACAAACAAACAACAACAAAAACTCTTACAGTATAAAATGCATATTTACGGTAAAACAAATTCTCAGGGTTCCTATTTCCTCACATGAAAAAAATTCAAAGGTTTTTCAAGAGTTTCTAAATGGGATATTTTAAACTTAAAGGGCAATTTTGGCCATACAATTGAAAAAAAAAAAAAAAGAGTGAATAATTACCTTACACATGTAATCCAGCCATGATGATAAGGTGATTGCACTTCTGTAGTCTTTTCCACGCTCGATATCATTTACAAAAAATAAAAAATGAAGTCTTTATACAGAAACTGAGAAATCAGAAACAGAAAACTTTCATTCAATCTGCTCTCCGGACCAGTATCTGACATGGATGTCCAGCTGCTTCTGTTTCAAGTCCTTATTCAATGATTCATCAAAAAGCATAACATATTAATTCTCTATCGGCAGCTGCAGCTGAGGCCCCCTCTCTGGCACATTTCAGGAGGGAGCTCAGCAAACTTTTCTTTTAAAATACAGCCACTGTATGTTTTTGTCGTGTGTAAGTGTGTGTGAACGGTTGTCGGGCTGGACTAGCCGAATGCTTGTTCTGGGGGCAGGATAGGGAACGGGGTAACCCTCTTGAAAAGGTGAACGTGGGTAGCCTTCCTGCAGCTCCAGTTACCTGGGTTTTGTGTGTGTGTGTGTGTGTGTGTGTGTGTGTGTGTGTGTGTGTGTGTGTGTGTGTGTGTGTGAGTGAGTGAGTGAGTGAGTGAGCGAGTGTGTGTGTGTGTGTGTGTGTGTGTGTGTGTGTGTGTGTGTGTGTGTGTGCTAGCTGGTAGGTAAGTTAGCTGGGGTAAGTTAGGGGGGGGGTATGAATGATGATGTCTTTCAAACAAGAAAGTTAGGTGTTTTTTTCTAACAGATGCGCACACCCGAGTCACTTTAAGTCTATGGCGACGACGTGATGATTGATTTTAAGATTTAAAAATTCAGTCTGTGATTTCATTTTTTTTTCAGTTCCGACAGAAAAAAGGATCAATGCCAAAAGTTGCAAGATATCTACTTTTGGTTTCCACACACCGATAGTTTGTCGCAATCGAGGAATATGGAAACATTGCTGCAGTTTCGCGTTGTCTTCAGCAGATCGGAAACTGTGATGATTGTTGATGGCATGAAATCATCCACAACACTTCAGCTTTCAAAACATCTGTCCCACTTGCTGTTATTGTGGATTGGTTGATGATTCTTACTGAGGAAAGGGTCTGACCCAATGATGAATTTGGTGATTGCTGACGAAGTCCGTAAGACTAACGACCGGCCTACTCGCTTTTTCCAATTCCACGTATTTTTTCCTCTTTCTGTGACTTGCAACCGCCAATTCGCCCATTGCCCAAACATCAACGGTCTTTTTGCACATTTTACAGAAAAACACATGTTGCCTCTGCATTCAGTGATCCAGCTTTGATATTTTTTCCTTCTGTAACCACAACACGGGTTTAAATGCACAATTTCCCTGATGACAGGCATGATGACAGACCCGACCATTGAACTGCTTCCCTTTGCTTGAAAGCAGACCACACACAAAACGATTCGAGAGGCAAAAAATGATGTCTGAGGTCTCGTTCGCATTTGTTCTCCGATTCGTCTTCAAATGTTACGGTCAGTTTTGGTCCGAAAATGATTTTTAAGGAGATTTCAAGGGATAGTAGGGATATCTGCAGTTTTCAAGGGCCTTTTTGACCCAGTTGAAATTTAAAGGGTTGTCAGGGGTCTTCAAGGGGCGGAACCCTGGAATATTTTGCTACATGATCTGGTTTAAATTACTGTAAGGCCAACAGATGTTACAGGAGAAACTAACACGTCAAGATTTCAGTATGGGTTTGAATAGTACCAGTTTTGAGTACCTCCCTTTCCTTTATTATGTTTTTTTTCATGCAGATACATGACATTCACATATATAAACATAACTAGAAAGAAAAAAACCACAATATACACATACACATACATATACAGATCACCAGATGAGAATTTAGTAGTAAGTAGTACAAAATGTGAGTCCAGTTACATAATGGTGTAAATACATTATGAACATATTCAAACTTTTTATGAGTTTTTCAGACACACACACACACACACACAGAGGCAAATCTGTATGCATCTGTACAAACACTTGGGAGTGTTAAGTTTAAAAAGGGAAGTGAACCACAAAGTCTTCAAAGAGAAAGAAAAAGGTTAACCTATAATATAGTAGCATTGTATAACATATTTTGATAGAAGCACAACTAGCCATAATTATTACATGACGTGTGGTGACAGCCCTGATGTGGCCCTTTGCGGTCGGCTGGACTATAAACAACCTTACCTTACCTTACCCATACCATAATTATTACACAAAATACACAAGCATTTAGACATGGGAAAATAATGGTTTGTATGTCAGCCATTTTTTTAAAAAAGTTGCATCGCATAAGCTTAAATCTGCATTATGTTGCTCAATTTTATATCTATAGTTCAATTTTATAAAAAAATAAAAAACAAATAAAAAAATTTAAAAAAAACATGTTTGTGGAAGGTTTCCTTCTAATTTGCATGTGTATACTAATGTTTTCCTAGTAATATAATGAAATATAAAATATCATCAATAATGATAGTCACATCGAAGCCTAATAATATTAAGGACGCCGTCAATTTCATATTCTCTGCATTGACACATTTTTCTTTAATTAAACCTACAAGAGAATTCCAAAACTGTTAAACATAAGCACATTTCCAAAGCATATGGGTCAATACTATCTTTACATACCTTCCTTTCCTTTTATATCATAAAGGATAATTCCACTGGCTTAACTGCAAGTCTAAACATCAAAACTTGTGAATCAAACAGCATAATCAAATGGAAACATAGAAATAAAACACCTGCAAACTCACTGCTGATTTCGTCTCTGACATTTTTTTTTTCGTTTTGCTGCTGAAGCATCTTCAAGTCCATTCTGGGACTTCCTCTTCTTTTCTGCATCTCGCTTTTTCTTCTTTTCTCAAAATCTGCGATCAAGTCAGGACAGTCCAGGTTCTCGCTGGGCTCCCACGTGTTTTCAGAGCTGTCAAAACAACCCAAATCAATATCCTTAAATGCTGTACACAGCTATGACACACACATCCTATCCCATCTTTATTCTTGTACTTCAAGAGCACACAATTTCACACAAAACCTAAGCACTGATGATGAACTTAAAAAAAAAAACACCTAAAAATGCAACACTTACTTGCAACTTAAAACTCACTTGGCAGACCTGACTATTTCATTACCACTCCCTTCACCCCTCCAAAATCCCTTCAACCATGAAGCTGGCTTAGAACCAGCAGACTTGGAAAAGTTATTAAAATGCAGAGCTTTTAGTTTTGGTATGTCCACATCATTAGCCCAGAAAAATGTGAAATAGTGCACGGTACTTTTGATCACATGTACCCATCAGGTGCACATGAATCGTCTAATGCCAGCATTTTTGTGGCAAGTTAATGTAAACTTATAATACAATAATGGGTTGCAAAATGACATACGTTATTAGAGGAAAGGCAATGCATTTCTCTTTCAACTGACTGTTGTTAGTTCCAACAACCAATCAGCACTGACTCTACTCATCAATGAACAGACTTGCTTATCACAAGATTCCTTCTAAGGAATAGCAACATCCCTGATATTCCATGGGGGATTTCGTAGATATGCCACCCTCATCCATGAAACGTTTGAAACTTGCCTTAAAGATATTGCTAACTGACGATAATCTAAGCTTGAAGCGGGGCATCATCCTCTTTTAGGTCCAGTCACAACCAGGACCAGCTGTTCCTACAGCTTTCAGCAATATTTAATTTCTGCAGCATATTGTTTACATATATATCATCACACTGCTTTTGGGGTAAAACAAAATGGCAATATACCATTCTCATGAAGAAGTTTACATGAGTTTTCCTGTGGTCTGTGTTGTCCACTAGCATACCAAACGTGCCTCCTGTGCTCAATGGATTCCACAGCCATATTTTCGTCTCCCACGATTTTTTTTTTTTTTTTTTTTTTTTGGGGGGGGGGGGGGGGGGGGGGGGGGGGACTGGTATATTTCTTACTTTACAGATCCTCATTTATTTCTTTCGCTGATATCCATGACACTGCATAAAAGCAAGAATCCTATAATCATTTCAACTTGATTCCGAGAAACTTAGGTTGATTCCAGGAACACTGGCCTTTTCATTCAACAAAGCAATTAAGAATCCATTTTTTCATCTTCTTTAAAACATTTCAATTATGTACCCTGAAAAATGTATCAGTCTTCCTTAATGCAGCTTCGGTTACATCAGTTGGCAATGTTCAAGTGTGCTCTTCAAATTTATAAAACAAATAAATTCTCACGGAAATTTTAAGCCCAGTAAAGCCGAATCCCTCTTTTCCCTCTTTCTACATTTTTTTAACTCTAATAATTACTTATGAAAATACCAGCAGCAGGCCATTTGATCCCGATATCTCAGAACAATCTGAAGTGCTAATATTGACACATTTTATCAATAACGAAATTATACTTACTCTGGATATCCTTTCCACTTCAGCAGGTATTCTTTCTTGCCTCCTCTTGTCCGTGAATCTACAACTTTTTCCACAGTGTATTCCTCTTCCTCCTCCCCATCGTCACCTTCTTCATCTGCCACTGCCACTTCATCAGCCGTTATTACATCATCATCCTCTTTTCTTTGATCTTTTACCCATGCTGCTGCACAAAAGAAGAGGTATGTTAGGGACAGGGGGAGGGGGAGTCAATGGATCTTCATCCATGGATAAAAAAGATGAAAGAGCATTGCGCAGAAAAAAAATCACAACAACAAAACATATCTGAATTTAACCCCAGCATTTTGGACATGGACCCTCAAAGTTACATCAAGGAATGAAAGGAAACAAATACATTAACTTCATATGAAAAATTTGCTCACGCTTTTTTTATTTCCATCTGTTGAAATATTCGGTTCACCAATTTCCAGTTGTTATCCAATGACCATCGAATGTTCTGCATTAAAGACATCGGAATATGTTTTTTGACCAAGTCACTATGTTCACTCAGAGACTGAAAAACAGATTTCTTCATTTGACAATGTAACTGTAAAGATTATCACTACCAACACTGAACTGTCAACATCATTTTTTCTTTCTATAAATGTAATCTGCAATCAATTCATGGGATATATTTTAAATATTGCAGCAGTCCTTTTCATTAGGTAAGGCTGCTGTCAAAGGAAATTACCTGAAACAAGAAAATCTGGTCATATGATCAAATATTTTCAAGGACTTCTAATCAAAACTGTGCATGAAAAAAAATTTCTTTACTTAACACAAGATGTTTCTAAGCATCTCTTGATGCAGAAAAAAAAACTCATTCAGTTCCACTAATTAAAAAGTCTTCCATCCTACTAACTCCACTTAAGTGGCACAAGTTTATATTCTGACATATGCTAGAGTGCCATCTGAACCTATTACTAACAACACAATGACCAACTTTAGAAAACAAATCATGAACAAAGCTTGAAAAAAAAAATACATAAACAAACAAAAGTCAACATTCTGAAATAAGATCCAGATGTATCGAGGCACTGGTCGATGTACAAGTCTGATTTTAAAGCGAGGTAAACTGCAGTGGGACAAATGCCATCTGCTTTCCTATATGCTTGTCAGAACACATGCTTTTTTGTCATTTGGGTTTCTTGAAATTGCTGCCAACAGGCTCTGGGTTGGATGAAACTGAGACTAGCATAACAACAAAGAAGAGAATCACTTACACTTCTGTATGTTCATCATTATGGAAGAATTCTGAAGGTATGAAAACAAACAAACAAAAAAAGAATACAATATGTTTACTTGCGAACTTTTCTGAAAAGCCATTAAAACATAGTTGGAACTGGCTTTCAGACACATGAGAATTCCAATTTCAATTCAATTGCACAACTCAATTTAATAAAAACCAGTAAAAACATTAAGGTGTTTAATATTTTTTCACTTTTTAATATGTACACCATTCAAACCAGAAAGGTCTTTAAAAATGTAATTTTTATTCCCTGGGAAAGCACATCAAACCTCATGGCTGAAGAAAAATGCCAAGGAACATTCTTGTTACCTTTTTGTCCGCGTGAAAGCATGGGCATGTAAGAATACCTCATTACCCTTTCTACATATACAGATCAGAACAAATTAGGAAGAGGGGCTAAGATAAGATAATGTTGCTTATAGCCCAGCCGACCGCAAAGGGCCATATCAGGGCTGTCACCACGTTAAAATCAACTCACAGGTCATTCATCCACACAGTTCTTTAAAAGACATCGTCTAAAATCTCATCCAAAACTTTGTTAAAAATCTTTCCACTGTAAAATCTCAGATCCGATGAAAAATGTTAACCTCTTTCAAGAACTCAAAGATCGCGTCAGGCGGAACATCTCTGAACAAGGTTTTCATGGAATCTGCTGTAAAATGTTTGTGTCTCACATCGTGCAAATCCCAACACTAAAAGAATATGTTTAATTGTGAGTGGCACATGACACGGAATGCACCAAGGAACTTCTTCACTCTTTAAAAGGTAGGATGGGTACAATACGAATGGCCGGTGTGCAGCCGGCACAGAACTGTTTCTTCTTTACGACCACCAGACGAAGATGGGAGGAACTCCTTTAGGTTTGGACGGATCTGAAAGGAAGAGGGGCTGCCCCGGCTGTAAACAGGTAAGGCTTAAAGAATCATTTTGATTTTAGTAATGCCATATTTGAGCTACATGATCTGAAACATACTGTTCAACACAAGACTTAGTTATTTGCTCAAACTTCTTTGATAATTCTTTAGTTAAATTTTAACTCTAAAGTTGTATGGGCAGCAAAGGTTCACTGTATGGGGCACAACATGATGGGGACTGCAGCCTCATTCACCTCTGGTTAATATTTTCTACATCAGATTTAAGATCTGTGAATAAACTTTTTAAGATGTGTCATTGATGTAGCTGCTATCAGTTATTTCAGCTCAACGCGACAATTGTCCTATGCTGCTTGATGTGTCCCTCGCTGAGCTTGCTAATTCACAAAGCTAAATGGCGACTATTGAGATTCTTGGCTGTTGAAAGAAGGGTCTGAAGATACTTAGGTGAGTGGTTTGATAGCTCTGCATGCATTCAAGACTGAGACAACAAATAACAGATCTGCATGGCAAAGATTGCAAGCAGAAACTTAGCAATCCAAACACATATTTTTGGGCCACAGTTTATTTCAAGATTGGTACCCATCATTGGTGTGGAGTAAGGTTGATACAGAAAGCGTGCTGAGGATGATGGGGAAGTGGGGGGGGGTGGGGTCCAAAGTGAATTTTAAACGAAAAAAAAAAAACCGGATTTCCCATCAAAGTTTACCTCTTAAACCGCCTTACATATTGTGGTTTTCGCTTTCCTGTAAGCCTTATATTCCCATTCGAAGTCTACTGACGAGTTTAGATTGTCTCGGATGTTAATTTTTCAAATTGAGAAAACTTTCGCTTTCTTGGCTTGCTTTTGTTACGCATTAACAGCAATTAGACCTCATATCCACATAATCATTACAGACCGACATCACAGATTTGATGAACATAACAATACTCGTAGCAATTTCTATGACTGAAGAAAAAATTCCTGAACTCCTCTTTGGATGTGATCGTCTGATCATTGTGCGCGCCATTTTGACATGAAAACCGACATTGCCTGTACTGTAGAAAAAAATGTATTCATAAATGCGTAGGCAACTTTCTTAGGACTTCATTCAGCACTGTGACTTGGTACATATATAAATAATTATGCAACTGCGTTAAATTTTTCTTTCATGCACATACCCGCTCCTTAGCTCGACTGCTCGACAAAACGACTTCAGTGCAAAAAGCGCTTCTCGCTTTTGACTTCATACGCATGCGCGTCAGTGTATATCCGGGGGGCAGGTGACGAAATTCGCGGGAAGGTCACGATTTTTTCCCACCCACAAACTCTATCTCCTATGCTAAAGAACTCGACTTTCACTTTCGACTAACTGTTATTCTTTGAGATGATCTTAAAACAATTCATGTACTAGGCTTAAGAACAAATTCCACATTCTAAGATAACACTAAAGGATAACAGAATCTTGACGGCACTCTGTAGGCCATTTAGCTTTTCAAACGCCCTGTGTGTGTGTGTGTGTGTGTGTGTGTGTGTGTGCGCGCGCGCGCGCACGCGCGCGCGTGTGCGTATATATTCAGATATTGAGTTCTAGTACTGACTGAGACAGCTAGAGATGTAGGTCTAGGTAGGCCTACTTGCTGGTTTTTCGTGCAACAACTGTTAATATACAGATCAGTAGCAACCGGCATTTTGCCAGCCTTAAGGCTGAGCATGATTCAAGCGTGTATCACTTACCTTATTCCCCATTAAATCAAACAAACAAGCAAACAAAAACAGCAACATTCGGATTTAATTTCCCCTGTACCTTTGATATTTAAAAAGCCTGCATTGCGTGCAGATTCTTATTGAAGATCTTCCTAATACGCTTCAAGATCCGGAACAACATCCGGTAAACCAGACCAATTCGCTGCCAGCCCCAAGCCAGCAAAGAAGAGATAGTGACTGATCAGCACCTCTCTTTGCAATGCCGTCCACACTACCGGCAGATTTCATTCTTCCCCCAAACCATCAGGGATGTTTATCAGCTGCCTGCAGTGACTGCTGCTGGTGTCGCCACTTTTGATATTTTCTGGCGAGAGTGTGTGTGGGGTGTGTGTGTGTGGGGGGGGGGGGGGGGGGGGATCAGCAAGCAACTCTCACGTTTGATTTAATTAAATAAAACCAAGGTTACGGTTGTCTGGCACGATTTTTGCAGCCTGCTGGACGGGGGGTCCTCTCTCTCTCTCTCTCTCTCTCTCTCTCTCTCTCTCTCTCTCTCTTCTCTTTTCCCAACGAGTCCCAACCATAAGTGTGCCCCCACCCCCCCCCCACATAAAAAACAGATGAATTTGGGGTGCTCACCAGAAGGAGGAGGTGGAAAGATGGAAATACAAACAAGTGAAAACTCAAGTCACCCTCTCAAACGTCCATTCTCACCTCTGAAAGAGTTCTACAGTGTTCTGCACTCTCTCGGTCGTTACTTCCTGTTCTATTAAGTAAAACGACAGATGCTTGGGGCTTTTTTTTTTTTTTTTTTTTTTTTTTTTTTTTTTGCTGGCGTGCTCTGTCCTGTCATCTTTTGTTTGCTGCCATTTGCCTGGCGGGATATATGCCCTTTCCTTTGTTCATTGACATTTGTCTAGCAGGATATGTCCTGTCCTTGGTTCATTGTCATGTCAGTACAATCTTGAGCTAATCTGACAATAAATTGGTTTCAGTCAGTTCATGTCATTTGTCTGGCAGGATATGTCCTGTCCTTTGTCATTGTCATTTGTCTAGCAGGATATGTCCTGCCCTTTGTTCACTGTCATTTGTCTAGCAGGATATGGCGGTCATTTGTTCATCGTCATTTATCTGGCGGGATATGTCCTGTCCTTTGTTCATTGTCATTTGTCTTGCGGGATGTCCTTTGTTCATTGTCATTTGTCAAGCAGGATATATCCTGTCATTTGTTCATTGCCATTTGTCTGGCACGATATGTCCTGTCATTTGTTTACCGTCATTTGGCAGGATATGTCTTGTCATTTGTTTACCATCATTTGTCTGGCAGGATATGTCCTGTCATTTGTTTGTTATATTCATCAGGCCGGTGGGCGCTGCTCTGACGTACTGTCTGTTTCATGGTCACTATTTGCATGTTACATTCGGTGGCGGTCTCTGTCATACCTTATTCCACTTGTTTGGCTGACTCTGTCCAGTCATTTTTTTCATTACATTTGCCTGGCAGGTTTTGCTGTGTTATTCGTCTATTTCATACATCTGGCAGGCAATGTCCTGCTATTTGGTGATTCTGTTTGTTCATTATCTTCATCTGGCGGCCACTGTCCTCTTACTTGTGCGTTCTGTTTACCTGCAGAGCTCTGTTCTGTCATTTGTTCATTCATTCCAAATGTCTGGCGAGCCCTGCCCTTTGTGACATTCGTCGGATGGGAATGTCCTGTCATGCGTTCATTCCGTTTGGCCGATGGCCTTGTCCTGTCACATGATGTGGAGCTGCTGGGTATCTCACCAGTGCATCTGCTTTTCTGCATTACGCATACTGGGTTTACTACTCATTTGCAGAATTCTACTTATACAGATGTAAACTGCTAATTCCAAATCACATCTGCAAACCGTTTTTTTTTCTTTTTTAACTGTTATAGGACACAGAACTAAGAATTTAACTGTAACTAGGACATGTGCAGTATATTTCTGATCTGCTACACTCACCAGGACATGCCCAGTCTGAATACAGTTGTAAATGGTTGTATATTTTAATGCGTGAATGTGACGTATGTCGGTTTTTACTTAGTTTGTAAAAGAAAATAAATAAAACAAATAAATAAATACAAGAAAGAAAGAAAAAAAATCATGAAAAACATGGATTGAAAGGTCCTAAACCAGACCTTGGCAATAGGCCAGTTCTCTGTAATTGTGCAGTTCTCAAGTTGTAAAATGTAAAGCTAAACACCAGATTACTGTATGCCTCATGTCAGCATGGTTTTCAAAACAATAAAAGTCTTGTGTTAAACAACATGCACAGACATAACGAATCGAGTGTGTCAATGATGGTGACCTTGAGTTGCATAACTTTGGCTTTAAAAAGACTTTTGAGTTTGTCCCCCATCAGCGGTTGCCAGTGGAATCGAATTCTTACGGTACGGCTCTATGGCTGTGTAGCACTGGATTTGTTTCCCCCCCCCCCCCCCCCCCCTCCTCTCTCTCTCTCTCTCTCTCTCTCTTTTTGGGGGGGGGAGGGGAGGGGGGGAGGGTTGTGAGTTTTCAGACGCGTCGAACGTTCAGAGTTAGGACGGGTGGTGAATTCTCAGTGTAGTAAGGCATCTTGCCTCTGGGAAGCATTCTACTATAACATTTTCTTTCCTTCATAAATGATGCCGAGATAATGTTGAAAGCTTGCAGACGTTCCCGATGATACCAACATGTTTCAAAATCAATTGAGAGAGAGAGAGAGAGAGAGAGAGAGAGAGAGAGAGAGAGAGAGAGAGAGAGAGAGAGAGAGAGAGAGAGAGAGAGAGAGAGAGAGAATACTGCAAACAGACTTAAATATTAAGCATATCAGGTTTCATTCGCATAATTATGCTTCACCTGTCAGAAGGATTGGTCGAAGAGCTGAATGGAATCATTGTTCCCCATCCATTAAAAAGAATGTATTTAAACGCTACTAAACGTAACACAGTGCACATATGAAAGGACGGTGTAACCGTGCTTTCTTCCTGGGAATGACTGCAAGAGAAGGATCAATGTCCTTTGAAGCAAACTGATATGATCCTGCATATATTCTAAAACAAACGTTCTTTGGTTCTTTTAAGAGATTAACTGAGTTCGTTGATTACATGCATTATCTAGTCCTGAGAGCCGAGATCTTCTTGTCAAATAGGCTTTCGTAAGTAATTCTGATCGCATTAATCGATTTACCTGACGGGCAAGCAACTTTCGTTCAGTTCTCATCTCGCTTCATTCTCCATCTATTCTCACTCAGCTTTGATATAACATGAACAGCGCCCCTTTCCCCATTGTCCTTTGATGGTTATATCCTGGTCAGACAACCCAAAGTTTATTGTTCTTGTTCCTAAGTCTAAGTAATCTTCTGAACATTCATTTCCCACAGTCAAAGACGCGCGCACGTAGTCTCTCTCTCTCTCTCTCTCTCTCTCTCTCTCTCTCTCTCTCTCTCTCTCTCACACACACACACACACACACACACACACACACACACACACACACACACACACACATGTACATGCGCTAACTCCTACGCGCACATACGCGCGCACACACATCACAGGCACACACATGAACGTGCTCGCACAAACACACAATGTTTATATGCCGACATACAAGAACACACACACATATATGTACACATACATATGTACGCTCACAAAACCCCACAAATTACACACACAAACACACACACATGTGCATGCACTTCTGTACATGCCCGCGCACGCACGCACGCACGCACGCACGCACGCACGCACGCACGCACACACACACGCACACACACACACACACACACACACACACACACACACACACACACGCACGCACACACACACACACACACACACACACACACACCTCATGCACACACACTTGCGCTCGCACACACACATGGGCCCGTGCCCACACATCCATACACACACGTGTACATTCACTACACACACACACACACACACACACACACACACACACACACACACACACACACACACACTGATGAAAATGGCACAAGGTACTCAAGGTCTCATCAGCGCGCTGGGCTAATGCGGAGGCCAGACATCTGCTAAGTCGTAGCCACGAGACCCACTTCTTAAATTCTTTCTTCTTAGTTATTAAGTCTTCTTCTTCTGCGTACGCAGGCTGCTACTCCTGCGAACACCCCCTGTATAGGGAGTGGAGTTTTGTGTGTATGACCGTTTTTTTTTTTTTCCCGCCATTAAGGCAGCCATACTCCAACTTCGGGGAAAGTGCATGCTATGTGTAACGTGTCATCCATACCAACGGCCAAACTGGCCTTCTCTTCCGAAAGTTGGTGATGGGATTTTACGAGTGTGCAAGATGTTTGCGTGCATTCACACACGGAACCTCGGTTTATAGTCTCATTCGAAGGACTGTATGGGAAATGGATTCAGAACCAATGTTAACTCCGACGGAAAATTCCCCCTGTACCGAAACGGCCCGCGGGAGATTCGAACCTGCAACCCAAAGATTACGAGTCCGGCGTTCTACTACTGAGCTATTCCGGCCCCCAGTAATTAATTCATTTGTTCATCAGCTTTAAATCATACTCAGTGTGGTCTCAAAACTTAGCAGATGTGGTGTAATGTATATGACTAGTCCCCGCACGCAGTGACGCCTCCTTGATGAAATTGACACTGAAACAAACCAACTGACGTATGTGTCAACATGAGACCTAAATTCACCAGTCAACTGTGCTCGTATCAATTTCAAGGATCGTTTTCCTATACTGAGACGGGAGAGGATATCTTTTTTGCTGTCTTCGTGAGGGAAAAGGCGAGTGAAGTTAGAGCCACTAGAACAAATAGGAGAAACTGGCTGCCGGGACGATGTATGGGAAGGTGGGGAGTGGATGAGAAGACAAAATCCCACCTGAGGTTTTCCTCTTCTTTAATGACCCCATTACCAAGACAATAGGAAAGGGACATTTTCACTGACAACAAGAATGATACAGATAGAACTTATATTAACTGACAATCAGGACGAAGAGGATGAGATAGTAATTTGTTGGCAACTCAACGACGATGAAGATGGAAAACGTAGGGGCCTATATCTTATGACAACTCAACAATAACGAGAAGGGACTGACAACTCAACTGAGCGAAGAGACGTACTGACGAGTCAAGGACAACGTGGAGGAGATGCTTATTACTGACAACCCAAGGACTCCAGGGATGAGATACTTATTTACTGACAAACTAAAAACAACAGGACAATGGGGACGAATACTTATTGAAAACCCAAGGACAACGAGGATGAGATACTTATTTACAGACAGCCAGCGACACAGGGGATGAGATTTTAACTCACTGACAATTTAACACAACAGGCATTAATGCTTATTTACTTACAACCCATATCATACTGATATCCCAAGGAAAAGGAGGATGAGATATATGTTTACTGATAGTTCAAGGACAACTGGGATTGGGTGCGTTGTCAATAACAACCGAAGACAGAGGGGAGAAGACACTGGCTTACTGACAACCCAAAGACAACAGGAAGGCCACACTTACTGAGAAACCAAGGACAACAGGGAAGAAATATTTACTGACAATCCAAGGCCAATGGAGAGGACATACTGCCAAACCCAGGGACAGCAAGGATGAGATGTTTATTTACTGCCCCAAGGACAACGAGGAGGACATACTTACTGACAATATATAGCCACGTGATAGCAAGTGAGATTTCCCTTAAATTAGATCTTCTGTATCCCATTAGAATTTTCTTTTTGAATTTATTCAGCAGTCTTTTTGCCTTTCTTTGAGATCGTTCTCAATTCATGGCCATTTTTTTGTTTTCTGGGATATGCACTGATGTTATATAACATTAGCCAATGAGGTTTGACCAAAGCATAATAAAGTGAACATATCATTGTAATATGGACATATTAATGTATTCTTTTTATGATTTCGATCGTTTGATCTGTTGATTAGTTATGATGCGACAGTTAAAAGATAACAATGATATACTGTAAAAGTCGTATCTAAATTATTTATTTTCATTTCACATTGATTCATTGTATGCACTGTGCTATCCAACTGCAGATGCCTTTTTAAAGATTCTGTTTGCCTTTAGAAGAACATCACCTTTTTGACCGCTAGAAATATATTAAAGTCCACAGCATTACCTTATTCCTGTAATTTATAAAAGTCGGTTTGCATCTTATCTGCTATATGACAGTCCTGAGCTCTTCCATAGGCCGGTATCTTGCATGATGTGCACAGGTTTTGCATACATGTATTTTTTTACACAAACTGGAAGATCATCACAAATGAGCTTGAAAAGAACAGGACCGAGTATGCCATACTGTGGTAGATATAAAAAGTTATACATTACAAATTGAACACTGGTTGACTTTGCATTTCAGTCTTACATTTTTTCTTCTGCCACATATTGTTCCGTTCTGCAATTCCCTCTGTGGGCTAACGCTTTGTTTTGAGAATTGCAGCCCCTCCCCCATGTTGCTTTCCCCCTTATCTATTTATGTATTTTTTCTTTTTCTTTTTCTTTTATTGTTGATTGCTTTTTTGAGAATTGTAATTGACCATAGACAAAGAACGGATGTCAAAAAAGACTTCCCGGAAGACTCTCTGCGCGGTTTGGTGACCACGTGACGACCACTAGCACCATTAAGATTTCAGCAGACAGCGGAATCTTCTTCTCTTCCCTTAGTAATACACTTTTAGAAGGGTCGCAGTCTGAGTTTTACTTCGCCTTATCCATCAACCACACAGGTAAGCTCAAAATTCATATTTTGTCTTTGTACTTATTTTTTTTTTGTAGACAAAAACCATTCCCCATTTTCGGCATGTTGCGCGACTTGCCGCCGCCATGATTTTCAAGTAGCTCATGGCTTTTTTACCCGCTAGCTCTCGTTCTTGGCCTTCAGTTCAAATGGGCGTCAGCTTTAATGTAGCAGCCGGCTAAACTCGTTGGAGTGACAGAAATAAAGTTAAACTGGAACATGAATCAGAATTTTTTCCGAATGCATTCTCCTTTAAAAGTAGCACTTGAATTACAAAATTAACCGGCGTGCAGCATGGCATCGCTATCGCCCCGATTGGCGTTGGGCACAGCCATTGACGTAGTTTCTGCATACATGGGCTCGGCACGCGGTTCGAGTTTCATGGCTTCTAAGAAAATTAGAAGAAATTGTTTGCTTTGAGAGTGATCAGCACCATTACTGCCACTATTGAGGCTTTGCTTTTCCCCCCGCAAATCGTCTTTTGTGTTTGTGTAACCTGTCACCAGTATAATGCCGACAAGGTTCTTGACTTGCCAAGATAAACCAAAAGCAGCTTTTATAATATTACAGTACAACAGTAAGTTTGAGGAGGCTCCCCTTACCTTCACCCCACATTGACCTTTCCCCCCATGGCATAGCGATTTTCAGTCTTGACAAGAACTAAGCTGAAACTGGTTGGTTTTGTGGGCATGTCATTGTCTAAGGTGGATCAGTTTTTATTTGACTATGGGGAGCCACCAGGGCTGTCAGCCACTAAGTGATTGTAGTTTACTACTTATTTAGTGAGTTTTTTTTAACAATACAAGGATTTTCTGAAAAATGATCATGGAAATGGAATTTTTCAAGGGCCAAAATGTTTTCTCCACGGAGATATCTCATAGATTTTTTACGTGTTTTCTTCTTACATCCAGGGCTATGATATCCCCAAGTGATAATTGAGTTTGTTGATTTTGAGTAAAATAAATAATCCTTTAATTCAGCTTAAAAGAAAAAAAAAAAAATTTGCAAACATACATTACCACACAGCAGCAAAACAAAAAACATTCAAACCCAGCTAAAAATGTTTTACTGTTTATTGAAAACCCTGTGTAAGTACCTGGTGGTGAATGTACAACCCACAATTGTTTTATATAATAAATCTATGTATTTCTGGGGTACAATACAATCCAGGTATAAAGGACACAATTTCTTGGGTAGGTTCACTAATATGCGTACTGCTCTTTCAATTCTATTTCTTGACATATATCTTAGATACTTGGGAAATTTTCGTGGCTACAGCCAGGTATCCCGATAGTTTGATTTTGTTTGTAATCAGTAGACCAAAATATGCATAATGATGAATGTTATGTTTGAGAAAGACGCTTTCGGAACAGAAACAACTATACCACTAAACTCAAAACGAAATACCACCCACCAAAAACTGGTGTTAGTATCCCTTGAACTTCATGACAAACATCTGTGTTCTCAAAGCTTGACAGTGCATAAAATGATTTGCAACCCATGTCGTAGGGGGCACTCCAGTCCAGGTAAAGTGGGAAAGAAGATGATAAATTTTTTTTATCAATATTCAATAATGAAATATTTTATATCCCTTGCAGTGTAGACAATGTGTAAGTAACATGCCCAAGATGCAGAAGCCAACACTATGAAACTGCTGTCAGTAATATCAGGATTTTTATTATCTTTATGACCAGTATAAAGGGTCAGTTGATGTATTAAGATCCTTTAAAAAAAAAACACAAAAAAAACCCTTTTGAACTAAGGTGCGGGAAGCGCCGATGTAAACTGCTTTCTGTAGTTTTATATGTTTTACAGTGATGTCTAATGATGTATGAACAGAAACTTCAATGTACTTGTCAGCTTCATATGATCTATGACATTATGATTCTTGCTTTTTGTTGCAATTTTTTTTTTTTAAACATGGATTTGATTGACATATTCTTGCTTTGGGTGTGTTGGGGTGGTGGAATTTGATATCAGCAAAGATTGAACAAGGCAGTGCTACCCTCTGGGATAACCATGTTTTTCTGCCTGTGAATAGATTTCCATAGAACAGGTAAAGTAATCAGCTACTAAGTGAGGAATTTGATCATATATTGTTTAACATGCTAAAGAAAAAAAATCACTGTAGTGTTACGCAGTCTCGAATTTGAGCTCATGAAATGAGGCATTGGTTTAGTTTTGAGCTTAGACTGACAGTGACATGCATGGACTGTTAAAGCTGGGTTTCAGATAAAACATTTAAGGAATAGATTAAGGATCACTAAAAGCAAGTGAGAATAATATTAATTTAGAAAGGCGATAGATTTTATCTAACGACTATCAGATTTAGACAGGTCACTGAGCTAGGAAATAAGCACTTACTTGGAGCTTTCAACAGGCCTCCGTCCGTCTTCGTCGGCGGTGTTGTTGCTGCAGAGTGAAGTGCACTTGACCAGATAGATTTGATCATTGGCAGTTATGTTCAAGGATTGTGGCCGGATACAGTTTTAAGAATGTTTGTCTCAATGCACAGCAAAAAACAAAGAAAAAAAAAAAAAAAGAAACCCAGTTGGTCGAGCTCTAGTATTGACTGTAACTAATAAATGTAAATGTTAGCAAAGCAATGCTGTCAATAGATAACAAGGAAAATTGTTTTAAGAATGGAAATACTTAACCATTTCGTTATTGATTTTGTTCTTTCTTTCATAGTTTCAGGCCACTATGAACTATCAGCAGTATCAGCAAGGTCATTATGGCGGCCAAAACTTCCGCCGTGGCCAGTACGAATCAGCCCTGACCCAGACCAGAACCGGAAGCTGTTTGTTGGAGGCTTGAGCCCTGAAACAGACGACAAAACATTAAGAACCCATTTTGAGCAGTATGGTGAGATCAGAGACTGTATTGTGCTGAAAGAGCCTCAAACTAAGAAGTGAGTTGGAAGCCTGTACCACCCTCTTGGTGTCATAATTTACCTGTTGTAAAATTTTATGTCTGCTTTTTTTTTGTACAAGTGCTTGAAGGGAAGTAGTACTCCTACTTTTGGGGGGGGGGGGGGGGGGGGGGGGGGGTAGGATGGCGTGGCAGGAGATGGTTGGAAGATATTTCTACTGTTTGCTTTTGGAAATATGCTTGTAAAAGTAAGCATTAAAAATAGTTGTCTGTTTGTTCATGTTGTCATTGAAACTGTGGAAATGCGCTAAATGAAATTAAGCTGAAAGTTACAGTAGTTCTTGCCTTAAATTTTATTTTATTTTTTTTAACAAATTCAGAAAGAAAACTAAAATAATTGCTGTTTGGGTGATTTCGTATTTATGCTGTTGTACATGAAGGCCTAACCAGATGAAAATGAGATGCATTTTGAAAGTGATTGATGGTGATTATTGCACTGCATCCTTTCTCATCCCTCATGCATTACATACACATCAGATTTTAAAGCAAGGGCAAAAAATGTCCTTGAAATTTGGACATCATTGTTGGTAAATACCCCGGGATGTTTGAAAATGAAGATTTTGATGGAGCAGTATATATTTTGTGTGAGAAAACAAAATTTCAGAGGAATTGATAATATAAAGAGCAAAATGTTGAATAAATTTTTATGTATGCTGAAATTGTCCGTTATAATCATCAACCAAAGAGTGCAGAAAGGCTTATATTTTCAGTATTACAGTTGTTGAATTTCAGATTTATAGTTTGTAAAAGGTCTTGATTTTTTTTTTTTTTGTAAGTCTGTCTAAACATTGTTAAGAGAGCCCTGCAGTGAGATTCTTCATGCAAATTACAAAATTTTTGAGGAAGGGATTATGACTGTTATTAGTAATTCTAAATTCTTTTGCATGTAGCTAGTTCTATTAATTGTATGAGATTTGTACTTATGAGCAGTTAGAAAAAAAAAGAGAAAAGGGCTCATAGTGAAGCTTGTAATTCCTAAGATATTGGATGATTTGAACCAATGTTTGTTGGTGTTGGTGCGTGATTTATTCTATGCCCATGAATAATATCATAACAGAGCTCTTCACTGCAGCACAGCATTGCCTCAAATGATTCATCGTGATGCAGAGTGTTTGTGTGTGTGTGTGCATGCAGGTCCCGCAGGTTTGGTTTTGTCACATTCAAGGAGCCAGAGGGCCTGGATCAGGCGCAGGAGAACCGGCCTCACAATATTGATGGAAAGAAAGTGGAGACCAAGCGGGCCATGCCCAGAGATGTAGGTTGAAAAACAGTGGAACCTCTCAGTAGAAACCTTCTGAAAATCAGGTCTCAGAAGAGATTAGGGCTTTTTAACCTTTTGACTATCAAACTTTTTTTTCATGCGTAACATTTGTTCAGATAACAAATCAATTTCCAAAGTGTTGGTAGCTTTTTCCACTTAAAAGTTTCTCTACAAAATATCTTTTGCATCTGAATTATAGCGAATTTTGGCAAAAAATCTGGCAGTAGATGTAGTTTACTCAATTACTGTGAGTCACTGAATGCGTCTGTCTTTGTGTCAGTCATGTCTACAGCTGACTGTTGCAGTTACTTAAATTTCCTGTGAAAGCAGAATCTATGATTGTGAAGCTGACTGGGCCTCTAACACAATGGTACTGAAGTTGATTGAATTGACTGCAAGTGCACTCCTGCAGTGTAAACGCATCTCTATGTCACCTGTGTCGATTCAGCTGGACCTGGACTGCTAAATTGTCCCGATCTTGTTGGATAGTCACAGATGACTGTCTTTCTCACTCATTGTTACATCGACACAAGCTTAGGAAATGTTTTATTAAAAGAAGTTTATAGGTGAACAAATGAGACAACTTATCACTGAAACTCTTTTAAACATCTTGTATGGAATAAAAAGCATGTTTAATTGAGACGAGTGGATGAGAAGATATGCGGAGTATTGCGAACACTTGGAACAGAGAGTGGAGCAGTAGTAATTTGAAGGTCATTATTTGGAGGTTTCATTGTATTATAAAATGGTTCCTGAACTTTGTGAGGAAAAATAAATGTAAATGTTGGAACTTGGAGATAGTTGCTGATATTAGAAACATTTTTCCATCTTCCTGGTTGGAAATTTGATAGATCATTACACCATGTATATAAATGACTTCAGAACCATATCTTGTTTCCATTTCCCTGTTTATCCGTTTGCTGAGAGCCTAGGATGATCCTTGGTTGTCATTTAATACAAGTGCATCACTTTCTTTTTTTTTTTCTCTTGATCACGCCACTGGAAGGAACACTGAAAAGTGCATGGA
This sequence comes from Conus betulinus, assembly GCA_016801955.1. NCBI lineage: Eukaryota > Metazoa > Mollusca > Gastropoda > Neogastropoda > Conidae > Conus > Conus betulinus. The sequence continues at coordinate 327,525 of JADBJO010000805.1, read as the reverse complement.
AGCAGAAATCCTACTTACAGCTCAATCTTTGCTGCCCCCTATCAATAAATTAAACACTTCACTGTGGCAGCGAAGATGCCGGGCTCATGGCTGGTCCCTCCTCACCAGCTTCTCTAGGAAAGCTAGTCATCTGAGGGAGGGTGTGTGTGTGTGTTTCCTGAAGAGGGGAAGATGGCAGAAGTGCCTCACCCTTTGCTGGCGAAGTCCATTCTGGGAAGGCCTGAAAATATCTAAGTGTTGGTCCAAGTCCCTTTTCATGATTTTTTTTTTTCTTTAAACACATCAGAGGGGAAGGGAGGTCAGGAGCGGAAAAACCAAAAATGCTGCGAAAAGTTGATTTTTCTTGTTCTTGTAATGAATAACTTTGACGAAAAGAAAAGTTGATGTGTAGAAATTTTTTTTTTGTTGCTTGTTCACATGGGCCGAAGAATCTACTTTGAAAAGAAAAAATTTGACGAAAAGCAAAAAAATTCAGAGATGCAAAATTTTGTAGAAATTTGAATTTTTGAATTGCAAAGGCCATTGTCCTTGTATGAATCCCCCCACCACACACAGTTGCCAGAATCTACTTGTCAGCAATGGTTGATGGGAGATGCAAAATGAACTAGTACAGGGCCCATCAGCAGCTCACACACACAAAAATGTGTCCAATGGAGCTGTAGGGCCCTCATCAGCTCACACACACAAACTGTGCCGGAGCTGAGCATCGCTGATTGGTATCTGTGTCCCAGGAACCCTTCTCATGAGTCGAATGGGTTCACACCTGGATTGGTAACAACAGGCAAGAACTGAAGAGAAAAAATGTACACAAATAGACTGGAGTAAAAAGGCATGCCAAAAGGGCAGGTAATAGATGTCTTACACTGATTTATAATAAAGGTGATATGTTTTCGATAGATACCATTGATGGAATATATTCCAAACCTACTTATTATCAGTGATGAGTCTCTTGCCCGAGAGTCTAAAAGATGGCAGTACGGATGCTAAACTAGTGTAGTTTCTGTAATCATTATTTCTGTTGATGAGGTAAAATTTGATTGTTCCCATATACTGTCAAAGAAAGGTTTTATATTTGCACTTTATATTTGCACTTTAATGCCCTTTTTTTTTCATCCCTACTCTCGCCCTGTTACCACCCTAAACCTCCCTTTCCTTTCCCTTTTTTTTTTTTTTTCTTTTTCCAGTAATGTGTAAAAAAAAAAAAAAAAAAAAATTTTTTTACATTGAAATAAAAGAACTGGCCTGTAAATGAGCAAGGAATTGTTTGTGTACACTTTTTTTTACCCCTGCTGGTTATTTGTTTGTTAAAAAAGTTCCATTTGCGTTGAATTGATGTGCGACAGTGCCTGTACAGGATCCCCAAAGTCAGATGGAGGCCCTGAAGATCTTTGTTGGGGGCATTAAAGAGGGCACCACGGAGGACATGATTCGTGAGACCTTCGCCGGTAACATCACCAAGATAGAAATGATCAAGGACAAGGCAACGGGAAGGTTGAGGGGCTTTTGCTTTGTCACCTTTGATGACAGTGACACTGTGGACAAGCATGTGTGTAAGTTGAAGTCTTCAGAAATAAAGTGTTGCATAGTGATAATGGCTTTCATATCAGGTCTCGGGTGGCTTTAACTATGGTGCTTTACTTGAGGGAGAAAATGTTGAACGTATGGTGAAGTAGTTGGTCAAGACTTTGGATTTACCTCCTATGCCTTAGAGGAATCCCTCCTCACAATTTGCCTGAGCTGCAAGTGAACACAAGATAAATTTAGGAGGGAAAAGAAATGTTTGTATAAATTTTCAGGTATGAATTTCAAAACAAAACAATTATTTTCTTTGTTGTTGTTTTTAATAACCTGCGGGACGAGGTTGTTTTCAGATTGATAGAAATTTGTCAGAACAAAACCTTCCTCTGGAAATTTCTTTTATCTTGGTATTAGTCTAAGAAAATCCGCAAGACTGCAAGTTTTGTAGAATTACCCTAAAATCCCAGACAAACTGATCTTTTTGTCATCACTGGATCGGCAAGAATTGTATTTGAGAATTTTCAGGAACGTTGAAATTTTTGTTGGGATTCTTTGCAGTCCTTAAACAGTTCGTTGTTCATCTTCATATGATTGATTTGGTTTCTCCAGCAGACAATGAAACGGATATTCTGACAAAAAATATGTTTGTGGCTTTCCCCATCATTTAGGTAAGTTTTCAAGCAAAACCTTGAATAATAATACTGTGGTTATTATACACTGTTTAGAGAGGAAGTTAAGAGAAGTTAAGTGACTGTCAAGCCTGTGGTGTGCTGTACAAAGAGTTATAAATGGTAGAGCACAAAGAAGTAGAGAATGAAGTACCTGACAAAAGAAAATGATTCTGATATTTTCACATGAATAGAGGAGAGTGGGGGAACCAAAATCACTGGAAATTGGAAGGGCTTGATGGACTTTGCATCGATAGATTGGTGCCCTGAAAATTGACACTGCTGATGTGTGTGTTTTTGCATTTGTTTTTGTGTGTACTGTTATTTTTTTTTATTTCAATAAAAACTGTTTGCTGTCTCTGTCACTCCAGTGACATTACCCCCATGCTGTTCATTCCAGCTGACATCCATAGTCAGTCACACCCTGGCTTGTCTCGTTGCAGTCCTGGCACCCACAGTGAAGTGAATCAGTGTCTGTCATCATGAGGCAGCCCACCAGAGGAGACGCTGCACTGCTGCTGAGTCACTTCAGTAGAGTTCAGCGGGGCCTGTTCTGATCAAATGCACTTAGGTTACCACTTAAAATGTGGCCAGATGATGACAATAATCAGTTAGTTTCGAAGCCAGCATGAGAGTGTTACCCTGCTGAGGGTTTCTTGTCTCATCTTCACACTGTTTTGTGGCATTTCACAGATATTTATTTTGGCTCCTTGGCCACGGCCAGGTATGTCCCCCACAGCCAAGGCACCGGCAGTCCACAGGGAAGGTTGGTGTTGAGGCTACCCACCAGAGGAGAATATGCACTGCTGCTGAGTCACTCTAGTGGAGTTCAGTGGTTCCTATTCTGATCCAGGATGCATGGGACATCACCTAAGCCCCCAACTAATGGTAATTGCTCGGTTGCAGAGCTAGTGTGAACTGTATCTCTGCAGGGCCCCGGCACATCCCTACAGTGACAGTCCCCATGAATTTGCAGATACTGGTGACCTTGACAGAAGCTGACAAAGGGCGTGGACATGGAGAGGAAACTGAAGACTGAAGTTGCCATGAGAGCAGGGCATGATGGGCCACAGATTTTTAGATTGTTTTTAATGCTGATTGATGTGGATGAAGACGATGATGCCACAGATTTCCAATCTGATCTGAGACAGCATGACAGGGCTGTGCTCAGTACTTTGTTTCATAATTTCATAATATATCCTGGTGTGAACCAGGTCTGTGAAATTCAGACACCTGCAGTGTTGGATCTGGAAATTTGAGCAACACTTCCACTACCATTGGGTGGAAAAAAATTGACGGCGTGGTTTCAGTCTTCCCAATTGAACCCATACCAAACTCAGTTCAGGACCAGAGCTTGCAGGGGCAGCAAATTCCCACAAATAATAAATGGATGGGAATGGAACCCATGACTTCCCAGTCGGATGTTAATGATGCTAACCACTTTGCTACAGCAGTTTGTAGGTTCTTCTGGTTCTGTCGATTTTGGGCATTGAGGCTTGGACGTTTGGATCAGAGTTTCTCCGTCTGATAGTGATAGCCATGAAACTCATAACTGCTTTCTGCATGTGGGGAATAAATCTAACAAGAAAGTCTAACCTGGAGAAGGATGGTTTTTGCAAGATCTGACTTGATCAAGGCACACCCATGCCTTGTAAATACTTCATTGAATATTGTGAATATTACATTGAAAATGATGATGTAACATTTTACCATTTTTGTTTAAGAGCTAATTTAGGGCTCTGCATATGAGGACTAAGTAGTTTATGTACATGTGACTAGAAACATATTGTTATGGGTTGTGGTTCCATCTGTTTAATAAATTGCCAGAAAAGGGTTTCAGGATTTTTTGTTTTGTTTAATGATGATTTTAACCGTTCTCAATTTCAGTGACCAAGCATTTTGAGCTGAATGGACGTAGGGTTGAAGTGAAGAAAGCCACAGAGAAAGACCAGCAAGGATATGGTAAGTGTCATTATCATACCTTAAAGGAAACAAGATAATTTCTGCTATCGGGCTTGCTGGGCTGTAGGTGCACTGCACACAAAAAAGTTTTTGATCAACAGTGATGTAGATTTGTAATTCTTTAAAAGAAAGGTTTTAGATGTGAAAAAACAAAAAGTGATATATTCTTCTTTCAATTTGTTTGTGGTTTTGTGTAAGTTTTTCGTGCACCTTTTTCAGTGTTGGTTTTATGAGTGACTGTGAACATACCCCTGTGGTTATTCCCCAGAACAGAATCGATGAAAAATTACATGTTTGTAATTCAAACAGTATTTCCCATTTGACATGTGCACAAGTGAAGCAGAAAATACTACAATAACTTTTTTTTTTCCAGCATACTTTTTTTCATGACTGTTTAATCCAGAAATAAGATCTGATTGTCAGGCCACAATCTTCATGCAAGCAGATGACGGCATAAAGTTATATATGTCCAACATTTCTGTAAGGGAAAACAAAACCAGTCATAGTTAACATGTTCAGAAGAAACACCCAAACTAACCAACAGTACTGCTTCATGTACCATCTTCTGAATGAGCAAAAAATAGCAGACTTTCCATCATCGAACGTCACAACCCTTGCCATCTTCAGGCAAGCTGGCTTCAATTACAACAGAGAATGAGATGCCTAGGTGAATTCACCTGGTGCAGTTTCCTCTTAGAAAACATTCTGTATCAAACTTGAAGAAAAAAGAAAGCCTAAGTTAGAAGTAAATGCAAACAGTGCAAGTTTCTTAGCAGTTGCACCCCCCCCCCCCCCTCCCTGACTGTGAGAGCGAGATAAATGGATGAAATTGAGAATGGTGGAAGATTAAAAAAAGTCCTATTTTGGAATGAAAGATCATTAAAAAAAAAAAAAAATGAATTGAATGTGATGTCTTTAACTCAGAATTTGTTGAGTATGTATTTCATTATTTTTTTAATGTCAATTCACAGTACAACAACATAAGGTTAATCTGGCCATAACAGTATGTCACATTGTATGTGTCCACTGCGTTATTGTGTGTTCATCATAAATAGTGAAAGGAAAGCAATCCAAATGACATTTCATCAGTAATTTGAATTTTACATTTTTATGCTTATTTTACCCTTGTTTTGCTGAAACAGATAAGATACTTTGGATGTCTTTTTTCCTTGACTTGACTGTGTGACTTCAGATATCTGATTTGCATGCTTACACATGCACAAAGGCATGTCGGCAAGGACACAACATTTAGAGATGAGTCACTGTACACAGGTTTTATAATGTTTAGATAGGTACAGATATGAACTTGTGCAGGGATGAAAAGCACTTACTGTGGATTAAATGTTTTTCTTCGTTGTCAAACTTTTAAGATGCTGCTTGTTTCGCTGGACAGTCACGAAGCATGTGGGTTCCATTTACAAAGGAAGTGACGTGATGTGTTATCAGGCTATGGTCCAAACTATGGTCCAAACTACGGTCCAGGCTATGGCATGGGTGGTGGTGGCTATGGCCAGTATGGACATGGACCTGGCAGAGGTGAGTAGTGCACAGTCGCATGCGAGGGGAGCTAGCTGGGTCAGGCTGGGGAACAGTTTGAGTTAGCAGTTGAGCGATGGTGCATATGGACGTGCACATGCACATGCCCAAGCACAGTGAGCGCCACAGTGAAAGTGGGGATGGAGTTGTTGGTGAAAACAGTATCCTCATCTGCTGCTAATTATTTACTGATGTCACAAGTGTGTGTGTTTTTCTTTCATTGTGTCGGTTTTATTGCTTTCCATATTTATTTATCCATAATTTATAGAGAATGTCATTTTCTTATTCAGAACATGGCGAGTATAGGCAGTGGGATGGGCATTGGCTGCTTGTTGCGTAGTTTATTCCCCATTACTTTTATTTTGTGCGACTAATATTTTTCTTCCTTTTTTTTTTTTGAGCCAGCCTTTTTTTAAATTTAATCTTAAGGGGATCAAATGAAGCTCAGAGACTCCACCTTATCGTTTGCGGTCGGCAGGGCTATAAGCAACGTTACCATTACAATTCACCTTACCTGTTAGTTTTTTCTGTTCAAGAGATGTGGTGCTGCACTTAATGATTTTTTACGATTGTATGTTCTCTGTAAGGAAACCCATAGACATGTTTTCAGATCTGATATTGAAAACATGGCTGTTGTGCTGTAGTCAGTAAAAGCTTGTTCGACCATGTTTTCTGCCAAAATGTTTTCAAACCCTGATGTTGAAGTCTATTGTTTGTAAGAAATGGGCTAGAGATCGGGCTGAATGATATTTGATCTTGTAATGTTAGGGTTGCATTTTTTTTTTTTTTTTTTTAATATGACACTGAAAACCCTTTTCTTTGCTGTCCCATTTTCTGTGCCACCGCAGTGGCTTTGCACCAATACTGCTCATTTGGACAACCCGTCCACAGTCCGGTCAGTCCCACCAAGCCCCAGCACCGGCAATCCACAGGGAGCAGTCAATGTCAAGTTGTCAAGGGGCAACCCATTGCAGGAGACACTGCACTGCTGCCGAGTCACTTCGGTGGTGTTCAGTGGCGCCTGTTCTGATCTAACATATGCAGGACACCACCTACTAAGCCCCCTACAGATAACAACAATAACTGTTTAGTTGCGGAGTCGGTGAAAAGTGAGCCCGCCCTCTCGAGGGCACCACCACTTCCGTCGTACGACAGCCCCTATGGACTTGCCGATATCGGTGACCCCGATGGAACTAAACTCAAGACCATAGACGTGGAAAGGACATTGAAACTGAGATCACCATGAGAGCAGGACATAAGGGCCACAGAATTTGAGACTTTTTTTATGCTGATTGATGAGAATGAGGATAATAATTAAAATAATGCTACGGATTTCCATTCTGGTCTGAGACTGCATGACAGGGCTGTACTTGACGCTTCCTTTCATAATATATCCCGGCATCAACCAGGCCCAAGAAATACAGGCACCTGCAGTGATGGTCAGGAAATTTGAGCAGCACTCTCAGAGACACATCCATTAAGTGGATGAAACTCGACTGTGTGGTCCTGGTCTTCCCAACTGATCCTGTAGCAAACTCAACTCTGGGTAAGAGCCAGTTGGAGCAGAAAAATCCCATATGACATTGATGGGAATCGAACCCATGACCTCCCAGCCAGGAGTCGGCAACGCTAACCACTTGGCCATGGCGGCTTGTGATACTGAAAACTTACTTGGGTTCATTGCTGAGGTGTGTTTTTGTGCATTTTGTTTGTTAATTGCTGAAGTAATGTGTCTTAGCTTTACCAGACTATTCTTGCCAGATTTGCAGAGTGGTTTTGATAGTTGTAGTATGAGATGGTTGCTTGTGACCCTGTTGCAAAGGGTGGACAGTGGGGTCAAGATTGACAGCCCGGATATGGCTACTTGCAGTCAACTGAACAATAAGCAGCATGAATTGACCTAGTAAATAACATCTGAAATACATGATGTGAATATGTGCATATGTTGCTTTATCATGCTGTTGAAAAAAGAAAAGCCTGCGTTGCTGTTCATTTTGCGCATTCGGTGTGTGCACTCAGGTGGCTACTCTGGTGGCAACTATGGACATGGCCACTTTTCCAATCAGGGTTGGAATCCATCTGGAAACTATGGAGGTGGAAATTACGGGGATTACGGATATGGACCTCACGGTATTGCTGGATATATCATACCTCTTGTTTTGTTTTGTTGTAGTATGATTTTATATAGTTTTTCATATGCTGTTTTTCTATGTGTACATAATTTTAAAAACAAATCTCCGCCGAAAAAATATTCAAAGAGTGAAACTCTGAAAACGATCTCAATTTGTCTGCACAGCGAATTTCTTCTCAGTCGTAATGTTCTCAAACGGCGTAGTAGTTCTCATTCTGCTCCCTTCCAGTGTCATTTCTCATCATGGCGTCGATTCACAGTGAGAGGTTGCCGCCAGTGAGTGGGGGGAAAAAAAAAAAAAAAATGTGAACCACTAGAAGACCTAGTGGCTGCGGGAGGAGGTGTGTGACCGCAGAGTCGGGATGTAATAAGAAAACACGACAAAGACGGCGAGTTTGAAGCGTTTTGTGTGAACCTTGCCAAAAACGTGTCTACTTTGGTAGTCGTGGCTTTGTGGCAATCAGAGATCACAAGGAGCGACCCAGTCATCAACAGAAAATTACAACATTACAGCATGTTTTCAGATCATTGGGTATGCAACAATCTACGTTTCATTTCCAATGATAGTTTGACTCCTACTCTGATTTTTCTACAAGTTCCATTTCCATGATGGTTTGATTCAAACTCCGATTTACTTAATAGGAAAAAATGTAGTACTTTGAAGTCCTTTTTTACAACAACAAAAAAAATGATAAACACTCAAGCTTTCGAGTTTTAGACCCTTCATCAGGAATCGGAAACAGTAAAACACAAGGGGAAAACAGGATAACAAAAACAACGGAGGGAAAAAAAAAGAAAAAGTTTGAACCCACTTCGACTAGCAGTCTTCAAGGCAAGGGAAAAACGTCAAAGTGATGAAAAAGAACATAAAAAACAAATGACATCAAAACAAATTGATGTCACAACAGTATTGTGTAACACTTTTCCTCTGGTAGCACAGCATAATGCAAAACATTTGCTACATGTGTTAGGTCTGTTAGGTTTCTGCTAACAGCCCCCCCCCCCTATGAAATCCTTTCCACCAGCCCCCCCCCCCCCCCCCCCCCCCCACCACACACACATACACTTCCCCTCTCTTCCTCCCTCCCCCCACACCCCACCCACCCACCCCCAACCTCACCCCACAACACATACCCCACACACTTGCCCCCCCCCCCCCCCCCCCCCCCCACCCCCCCACACACACACACACACACACACACACACACACACACACACAAACAAAAAAAACTGGTCAAAAAGGGGGGGGGGGGATATGATTAGTTGTATGGGGGAGGGGGAGTTGGGGGGGGGGGGGGGGTTTGGGGTTGTGTGTGGGGTACTGTTGTGACATCAATTTGTTTTGATGTCATTTGTTCTTTTATGTTCTTTTTGTCCTTTGTTTTACTGTTAAGTGTTTCCCGATGAAGGGTCTTAGACCCGAAAGCTTGAGTGTGTGTGTGTGTGTGTAAAGGACTTGAAAGTAATCATTTTTCATATGTGTTTTTATGCAGTCCAGCAGTTGTTTTTTATACATCTGGTTTACTTAGTTTGATTCCCACTCAGATTTACTTGTCTACAGGCCTTATTCTTTATGTTCTGAAAGCACTGTTTGTCAAATTTTCTACAGCTACAGTTCTGAGGATCCATCATACTAAATGTTTGCTTTGTCTCAATTGACATAGTTTCTTTCCATGTCAGTCTCAGTCTCCATGGCGTTGAAAGTTGTTTTATGGAATGAGTTGTTTAGAAGCAAGAAAGTGATTTCTAAAAGATTTTTATGCCTTATTTAGTACAAAATATGCTTCAGCTTCAGGGGGCGGCGCCCCCTGACCCCCGCCATATTGTTGCTCCTGACCCCACTGGGGGCCTACGGCAACCCACAGCACCCCCCCCCCCCCCCCCCCCCCCCGATCTCCTCTTTTTTTTAAAAAAAACTGTTTTCGTCCCTGTTTTTGTAGATATGTACAGTTGCCATTTTCTGCTTTTACGATTTTATGGGCATTTCTCACCATATCTTTTTTTACATGTTTACCCACATTATTTTGCCCTAATCAAAGATCTGGCGAAACAGACTTGGCAAAATTTTGTGGTGTTCAGTTCAGGCCAGGGAAAAAAAATTTCAATTCCTCCAACATTTCTGGCTCAAGAGATGCTATTTTTCTGGCTCATGACAACATGTGGCTTATAGAAGATCTGCCTTTGAGTATCAGTTTCCACTAACTGATACTTGGCAAACTGCTATCAACATGATTCTTTCAAGGGTCCAACTTTTTGGCAGCTGGCAACCATTGGAGAACCGATTAGCTTGCATGCAGCAAAAAGTGATCCCCATTTTGAATTGGTCAGAATCTGATTTCGTCGTCATCAAGACCATGTTCCTTCTGTTATTCCATACTTTATTCTTAGTATGTCAGCATGAAAAGATATAGTTAAAAACTTTATTGAGGGGGAAACAAGGGAAGGTGGTCCTAACTTGAATGTAATGAATGAGGAATGGAGAACAAATCTGGATTAACCTTCTTTTGTATGCACTTACCTGCGCTTGCTTATGCTGAAAACTATGGCAAGAGAAGTAACTCTGTAATTTGAACATGGTTACCCCAATTTGAAAATTAATTTAAATGAGAAGAAAGGAAATAATGAAATAAAAATAATTTGAAAAATTCCTACGAATGTATATGTTATATTATAAGTTGAAGAATGTCACATGAGCCACTTATTGGGGGAAAAATCTCCTTCAGAACTTTCTTATGAATTGTTGTTTATCGTATCAGTAACGTCATCCCAATTGAAATCTAGATCACTCTCAGCTTCACTACCCTGCACTTTCACTAAGTCTTATGCCATAAATCCTACAAAAAGCTCATCTTCATCACTTAATCCCATGATAGAATGCCAGAAATCGAGGTTAGCCATGGTGAAAAACAGTGCTTCGACCATAAAACTTAAGAAAAAAATCATAACTCAAGAACTACAGCATGTATAGAGTCGCGGTTTGTTGCAAACGGAAGTGGATTGTAAAAGGAAAAACAAAGTCACGTTCTTGCGAGACTTCCTTTTCTATGAGAAACATGGCGGCGCCCATTGTTGCCACATGTTCTACTGGGTGCTGGCAGGCACTCAGCCTTTTGGCAATGTGATTTCTGGTCGCGTGCTAGTGGGCGCATGGTTGTCAAGAGAGTTAAGAAGATCGCATGCCTTCTTATGTGGTTGAAGGTCCCCACCCCTGACCCTCGCTCGTGCTCATTCTTTCCAGCCTGAAAAATTTATTTTAGGCAAAGAACTTTGAGAACCTGTTTGATCAATTTTAGGGTGAGGTCCCATGGGTCACATGGCACCTCTGTGTTGTGCCATCATTTTAAGTATGCATCGCAAAGTGACTGTAAAATTCTTGCTTGTTGCAGGTGGCTATGGCAGCGGTGGCTATGGTGGAAATTACAACCGCCGTTAGGTCACCGTTGTGCTGGCCCTCATGTGGGACTCTCTTCAAGGTATGTTGCACTGTTGTATGTTATCTTATGTATGTGTGCATGTGTTTGTGCGGTTTTAGTGCATACAAAAGTAATACTACACCTGACAACTGTCTTGGAGTTTTCAGAAATTTCTGTACTCTAAACACCATTCCAGGAACCCTGTACCCTTTGAAAAATAAATTTGTATGTATCAAACTTAGTTTAGAAATATTTTGAATATGATAAAATAATAGACTGGCATTTGGCATGCTTGGATTAATTCAAAGTTGATTCTCTGTTGGGGAAAACAGCTTATTGTCCACCATTGTTTATTAGTAGATAGGCTAGTGCAACGGTGATTTTAATAGTGTATTTAATGGAGGAAAAAGTGAAGCACATAACCATTCACTATTGTTTATTGCAGGCAGGCTCATGGAACAGTATATTTGATGGAAAAAGGCAAAGCAAGCTGCAGCTGCACGGAATAACCACACACTTCTTGTAAATCTCCACACTTAGACTCTCGACACTCGCCTGCTTTACACATGGAAACCAAAACATGGATCAAAACAAAAATGAACATAGCTCATCCCAACAAAACCCAACAAAAAAAAACTGGATTGAAAATTTAAAAAAAAAAAAAAAAGCTTCAAGTAAAAAAAAAAAAAAATCCTGCATGCATGTACAAATCTGTAAAAGACGGAAACAAGATGGCAGCAGCAAAGGATGTGGAGGATTATGGGATTTGGAGGGAGAAGTGGTGACAAGTGTTCCTGCCTCTGCGTCTGTGGCTGTTACCTCGCGCTGGCCGTCCGTGCCATAGTGGTGCCCTGCCCAGGTGGCCCCAACCCGCCAAACCAGCAACTCTCATGGCAGCTTCATCGGCCTCTTTTCATCTTCAGGGACTTTGTGCAGGCTTGTGTGCCCCTATTGGCACCGCCATGCGGGGGAAAGGAGGCGCACGACTTAACAGCAGACCCATCATTCATTTTTCTCATGGACAGGAGGAACAAAAACTTTTGATCAAACAAAATTGGCTTAGACTTTTAAGATGTAGGACAACCACAAGAACGTCAAAACAAGAATAATTCTCTCATTTACATTTTCATGTCCATTCTTAAGCAGTTTTAGACACTCGTCTCCTGGTCAAATTGTTTTCAAAGATTGACCTGACTTGCATGAATGCAGTGGTTTATGTGTAGTGTGGTCAAGTTGAAAACGAGTTGACCAGTGAAAGTCAAACAGGTTCAGAGAAGCGGATGATAGGGGGAAAAGCTAAAAACAATGCTGTAACCCTTAAGGTGGGCACCTTTCCCCCTATCATCACCTGTTTGGTGACACACACTCTTTAACTTCAGATGACATGGGCAGTGGGATGGGTAGGGGAGGTGGGGGGGATAGGTATGAGTAAAGCAGAAGCAGTCGAGGTAGGGTTGGTGTTTTACAACTAAGCTTGGAGATCTTTTTTTTTTTTTTTCTAAGTGCAGATAGTCCAGCAAGCCAACCTGACTTGCTGGACATTAAGCTTTAATGCAGCTTTTTTTTTTTTCTTTAAGTCTGATCAAGACTTAAGATATAGAACAGGACCCACTGTGCCACTAGAAATAAAATGGTAATCCCCTTAAGAAAGGAAATTGGTGAAAGAAAATCCAGAGGAAAACCTTTTTTGGTCATATCAGGTTCTTTGCATGGCAGTGTATTTTCTGGATTTGGGGGTATATTGAATCTTAGAGGAGGAGCTGCAGAGAAAAAAAAAAAAGGATCGTAAATAATTTTTTATGTTCATCTTTAATGCCACTGAATAGCCCAGAAAATTCTGCAGCCCAGAGACTGGGCTGATATTGTCATCCGGGGGTACAGTGGGTCCGTTTTGCTATTCCTACAATGAAAAGCCTGTTCCCAGAGCCTCTTCAAGGGAGTCTTGTCAGTAGACCTTTTTTTTTTTCCTTAACTGTAGATTGTAATTACTAGGAATGAGGTTAGTGGGCTTGTTTGTATGTGGTAAAACTGCTTTTTTTGTTGGTTTTTTTTTTTTTCTCTATTTTTTCAATTATTATTGGTATTATTTTTCAAGATCTTTATTTGTGATGATCATTTCAGGATAGCATGTATATGTTTACCTTTTTTCCCCCCCCAAGTGTAATACTGCTCGGGCAGATTCACACTAATTCACATTGCTGTGAACTTGAGCAGGTCAAGTAATTGCAGTGAAAGGGATTGGTGTGACATAGGTTAGAAAGTTTTGAAGTCGTCCTTTTTTTTTGTGAGTGTTACTGTGGGTCTTTATCAGTAAATTTTTGATGGTGATGGTGGTGGGGGAAAAGTGGGAGGATGCCGAGACTGCATGTGTAGAATTTCAAGAGCAATGTTCAAGCTTTGTTGCTGGCAACATTGACATCAAGTTAGATTTGTTGATGGAATTAGCCGGGGTTGAAGAGTATTTTTTCCCTTGTGTGTGAACAGTTTAAGGTACTGCAGTCCATATACTCCACCCTGTAAAATAAAGGATTTCCCTGGGTGGTCCCTCAGTGTGTCAGTGTCTAATACTTGGACCACTGTTGTTTGTGCCATTGCTGAGGTGCACAGTACATCTTAGGGGAACGACAGTTCAGTGTCTGACTGGATCATTCAATGGCATTGACATTGGCAACAATAAAGGATGCAGAAATGCCACCATCCTTTTGTCGAGTTTTTGCTTGGTTTATACTTGTGTGCTTGCTTATATATCCTTGGTGAATTTGACATTTTGTTTTTTTCTTTCTTTGGAAATGTTTCCTCCAGCCCAAATTGGAAAGAAAAGTTAACGTAATAGACAATGAAGAAACTTAAAAGAAAAAATGCTGTTCCACTGGGCGAACAAATTGTCTTGTAATTAATTGTCCCTTTCGTCCGGTGGAATAGATTATTTTTTTTTTCTTTTAACCCTTTGAGTGCCACACCCTTTTCATGCTTGGGTGTAACTATTTATCAAGGGGTTACTGGTTGTGGCAGGTAATAATTAGACAAAAAATTCTAGCATCCGAACTACTGAAGACAGTACATATAAGGCATACTTTTCTGAAAGGAAAATGAACACACTATCCAGTTTCACATGATTTTTTTTTTTTTTTTTTTTTTTTTTTTTTTTTTCAATGTACTGGAATGAAAATTGAATGTAAATATTTTAACAAAAAAATCACTTGTATATGTCATGGTAAACATATACAGACATAAAATTTACACACAAGATTTTGAAAAAAAAACTTATGAACTAAAAAGACAAATGCATGCACTTAGCATATGTGTCCATATGTATATGAAGATTTCTCCAAACTTTTGATGCTGATGAGGTAACTGGTCACATTTTCACACAGGTTTTGGTTCCCGTTGACAAAGAATGTTATCTTCACACAGTTTTTTCTTGGTCTGCTTTTTCAAAGTTCTGGATTCTGGGTGTAAACACCCAGACTAGAAATACACATACATGCACTAAACGTATGCAAAAGCAGGCTGCTGTCGCCATCTGAGTGTTTTTTTGTGTGTGTGTGTGTAGTACACCTGGAAACAAGTTGTAAACAGAGCTGGTTTTGTCGAACACTGTCCACACAGATACTGCTCCCATTTCTTTTGCCCTGCTAGGAACACACTTTGCACCTCCTACCTTAGGACTGCTTTCCTACAGCCTCTGAGATGCTGACTGGGTGGGACACTGCTAGGACCTGCTCTGCATTAGTTCCAGTTATGAAGTGATCAGTCACGGTTTGTCTAGAAAAGCCAGTTATAACCTGTAGGCCTTTCCTCTTTAACTGGTGTCATGAGGCCAGGTTCTGTGGAGGTTGATATGTCTGGCTGGGTCATGTTTGGTTGTGTGAGGGGATGATTCAGCACCATGCCTCTCCCTTGTCCCCGCAGAACTCCTCTTCCACAGCCTCATCCACTGCTCGCACCTGTTGAGATAATTATCGTAAGATATATGCCTCTTTCACATACACGTACCCACACACACTGTTCACACACATAAACGGGCACAGTGATCAAACTCTCTCGACTGGTCAGTGCCTTGCTCAAAATCTAGGTCAGCAACGCTTTTTTCCTTTTTCCTTTTGCTTCCAGCTTCGTCTCTCTCCTTTCTTCTGATGTCAAGACAACTAACATAGACAAACATGGACAAAGGCCTGCATCACCCCAGTTTTTAGCAACACAGTTTTGTCATGCTTTTCTTCATCATATGAATCGTCTGACAAGTTAGTGTCACAATAAGCACTAAAATCTTCTTCATCCTCAATTAGTTATAGAACATACCCACGTTCGTGGTCACACAAACACGAAAACACATTGATTTATGCTGTCTCTTTGCTCGGTAGGGACAAGGTTGACTTTTTGTTGACGGCCATGTTGAACTCGACTTCTCACAAGCATGTCAGTCAAGAGATGGGTGGTGATGCAAAGGTGATCAAGAGACCTTTACACAGGGTCTGGAATAGACTGGTACAGTGCCGGACTGGTGATCCTGGGGTTGCGTGTTCAAATTTCGATACAGGGGGATTTTTTCCTCGGGAGTTAACATTGGTTTTGACGCCATTCCCCATACAGTCCTTCGAATGAGAGTATAAACCAAGGTTCTGTGTGTGAATCCACACACATCATCTTACACACATATAAATCCCATCACCAACTTTCAGAAGAAAAGGCCAGTTTGGCCGTTGGTATGGATGACGCGTTACACATAGCATGTACCTTCCCCGAAAATGGCGTATGGCTGCCTTTTAATGCCGGGATGAAAAATGATCATGCACACAAAACCTCCACTGCCTGTCTATACAGGCAGTGTCTGCAGGAGTATCAGCCTGTGTATGCAGAAAGAAAGAAAGACCATTACACGACATGATTGGAGCTCATAGCTTATGAATAATTCAAGCAGACATATTAAGCTTTCTGATTGGTGCATGTTGGGACTCCCTGGTCTAAAAGTGGGACTAGCAAAATTCTAGCAATGACGATGATGGATATGTCGGTCATGGGGTGCTCTTTCTGCACACAGAAACATGACAGAAATCTCCGTCATGGGGCAGTCTGACGGTTAACCCTTGCACTGGTTGTCGTAACATAAGTCACACCATTAGGTCTGGCCGTCGCTGGTTGTCACACAACATAAATCACTGTAGGGTGAGCCTTGCGAGCCTAGTTTCACTGACACACACAGATAGGAAACTAGGGCTCAGTGAGAAACTAATTTGCATGAATGAATGAGCGAGTCCAGGAACATGAATTTTCAGCGTTTTAGCTTCGTTTATGGTTGGTTGCAGCTTGTAATGCATAGTGTGACTCAACTCATCTGGCAAACAAAAATGGCAGCGCCCAAAGGAGAACGTGATAGAATTACGAACTTGTTTGAAGATGTTTTTGCTGCATTTCTTGTGGAAAAAGCAGGTGCAGAAGAAGTGGACATTTTTAATGAACTTGTGTGGTGGATGATAGTTTTGATTTAGATCAAGCACCATGTAATGGTGATTTTGACATGGATGATGACTGATGAGTGCCTGCGGGCGAGAGGGAATCTCAAGATGCCATTTGACTGGGGAAGAAAAATCAGTGTAGCGCTTCCAGATGATCCCAAACTTTGAAATGTAAACGAGGACAGTGGGGCAAACTATTACATTAGTTGATAGTGACCATTTTTTTGTGTGTGTGTTACCAGCATGTGATGTCAATGTGAAAACTGAAATGTACCTTACTAATTCTTACCTGGATTGCCCGCATGGAAGACGGGTATAATCCACAATGACTTTCCTTTGTAAAAGGTTGTACTTATTTCTGGATACTATGGAACATCATTGACTGGATTATTTATGAAAAAGCTCTTGAGAATGACGAGCAGGATGTGCCACCTGTTTTTGACCTGTTGTTTTCACATTGTAGACAGGTAAGCACTAATTAAACACTCACAAGCACACAAACCCTAACTTCCTTTAAGTATTGGAACATGCCTGACTGCCAGCAAGGACATACGTTCAGTCTCCCTTTGACTCTGTAAGTGTTGCTTGATTGGTAGCTCTTCAGAGACTGAAGGGAAATCCTCGCTCACCCGATTAACGCAAAACGCAGGTGAGTAGCTATCAGGTAAACAGGTCAACTGGTTTTTCATTCAGGTTTACCTGTTCCAGTCCAATGTGTCCCCAAAATTTGGGATGGGATGGAATATGGTCTGTCACACTGGTGATGGGGATTTATGCTAAACAAAACGTCTGGTGAAAGGGTTAAAAATGAAGAAAAATTGGGGAGAGAAAATTGTGTGTGTGTTTATATGTAGGTATGTGCCCCCCCCCCCCCCCCCCCCCCCCTTCCTTCCTTTTTTTTTTTTTTTTTTTTTAACCCTTCCCCTTTTTTCACTGCTCCAATAATGCTGTTAGCCTTTCACTTGGTGATCATTCCTATTCCTTTTTCATGTACTGTTACTATTAACATTACTATATATGTCACATTACTATACTTATCATTATTATATATAACAATTATAACTATCATTTCTATTGTCAACAGTATTATTACAATTATCACCACCCTCTCCCTGCTCCAGTAGTACTGTTCACTGTTACTCATTGACCATCTTATTCCCATCAATGTTTATTATCACTAATATCATTTTCATTATTATTGTTGTCATGATATCAGTAAATCATCAACACAAAAAGAGATTTATTATTTATGATTTATTATTACTACCTACCTAACTGGTATTAACATCACCATTATCATCATCATTATCACTATTAGGATTATTATTATTATTACTAATTCTAATATTTTTACTTACTATCATCATGACTATAACTTGTTACAACTTCATAACCATTACAACTATTATGTTTAGTAGGATTATTAATGTTATCATTATATATTACTATATTTATTTCATTCCACCTACCATTCTTCCAGGCTCCTGTATCATTACTACCGTTATTATGTGGTTATAATCATGAGTATTATTATGGCTATTAATATGCTTATTAGATGCTATCTTCCATAATCTGTATCCTCCTCGTTCTCTTTGTTCTTCCTGTCTTCCCCCCCCCCCCCCCCCCCCCCCCTTCCCCTCTTCCTTCCCTCATTATCATCATTACTATTCTTGATATTTTGTTACTGATGCTCTTATCGTCACTATTACTACTAGTATTGTTATCATTATTAGTGCCATTTGTATCATTATTATGGTCATCATCATCATCAATACCATCACCATCGTTATCGCCATTAACAGTGTCGCCACTACAACCATGATGTTTGACAATCGTCTAGCCCTTCTCCTTTCCCCCCTTCTGTCTGTATATCCACAATTAACACTATCAACTGCTATCACCATATTACCAAAAGTGGTAGTGATCCTTTATTTTTTAATGCTTTTGTCATCACCATTATTATTATTGTTTTCATTATTATCTCAACTTGCACTGTCTCCTTCACAACAGCCTTGTTTTCATTCAATGCCCATTTTGACCCCAATCTGAGGAGATAAGTGATCGCTCATTCATTTTTTTCTTGTCCGGAAGAAGACCCAAGGAGGTCGAAAGACAAAGCGTGTTGTCTTGTAATCAATTTGTCCCTTTTGCAATGCAGAATATTTATCATCATCTCTTTAAAATTTGTTTCAATTTCCGCCTGCAGTCACGTGACTTTGACACTACCTTTCATCAACAGTGTTAAGCAGGTACACTTTGAGGCAAAAAAGGGACAGAATTCCCACAAAAAACACCACCGCCACCGGTAACAAAAACGAGCAACTGCAAAAAAAAAGAATATTTGAGTGGGTCAGTTTAGATCTTCAGACTTCTGTGATCAAATAATGGCCAAGTTAAGCAAGAATTGGAAGGAAAGGCAAAAGGAAAATGGCTAAAGACGATCAAGAGCTTGCTGCCTTGTTGACTGCTTTTCTTGATGGTCATTTTTCTTTGTTGACAGTATAGCATACTGAATCACATTTCGTTGTTAAACAAACAAACAAACAAAACCCCCCCAAAAAAAGTGCCTTCAGTTACAACTAAATAGAAGAAAATCACACACACTCTCATCCCCATGTACACTGAGTCACATTCTGTGTATCACAGACACCCTTACACCACAAAACTGCCCTCAATTTAAAATAAAATAGACCTAATCACACACACCTTTATGCTTCCAACCCCCACAAAACTGCCATCAGTTTAAAATGAAATAGAACTAATCACACACACCCTTATCCTCCCACCCTCAACCCCTGCCCCCCCCCCCCCCTCCAAAAAAAAAAAACAAAAAAACCAAACCAACATATACTGTCAAAAACAAGTACAAAAACAAGGGATATCCATGAATCATGTCTGGAAATGGAATTTCGTAATACAGTGCACAGATACAAAAAAGAGCAGTTACAATATGCAAATTATCATAACAGTGCATTGAGACAAAAACAGAGCAATGTACAAGGTAGATAACTACAGCTATATTTCTGAATACAATTTGCATATTGTAAGTGCCAAACACCAGTGAAAGACGAATTCTTCACAGCACTCTCCATTTGTGTATAAGCTACCTATGAATTTTACCCAGGTTAGTGTCAAAAGGTTGCATGTTTGCACCACATTATTTATTTGTTTCTCTATCTATTTAAAAAATGTATGAACAAGTGATGATTGATGTTACAGGCGTTTAGAGTGTTTGAAATTTCATAGTATACACACCAGCATTATTTTGTTTACCATATTCCACATTTATAATGGCAAGATTAAAAAAAAAAAGAAAAAAAAAAGCTGATGAACTTCTTGCTGATATACTTTTCGTTCGTTGTTGCTTTTTTGTGCACTCGTATTTTGTTTGTTTGTTTTCACTTGTTTTTAATGTTGCTCTTTCGTTTTTCCTATTACGTAAGTGTAGGGAACAAGGCAAGACTGCGTGGGAAAACTTTTTTCAAGGGAGAGAACTGCGGACATGAGACGTTTATAAGGCGAGTTGTCTTTCTTTAGCTGTTCTCTCTGTCCGTCTTGTCCCTCCGATTTTGTTTTGTTTCCTTTTTGTTGCAATGTGGGTGATGAGTTGGTTCAACATGACCCTGGCAAGAATCTTTCCTGCAATGCACATGAGGGGAAATCCAACGCTGATTGTCATAGGACGTTTTATCACCCTTCCTCTTGTTGATGGGAACAACACAGGCGTCTTTGGTGAACTTACGCCCTTTCCCATATGGACTGGAAGAAGTTGGTCAGTTTTTTCCGCATCCGCATCCATTCTTGTAGATGCTTCTGGTGCTTTCCCGGATGTGGTCTGCCTCAGAGCCTTCACAGTCTCTGCAGTGGAGGGTGGGTCTGCCAGAGAGTCCTGCACTGGCGGTTATGGGAGCACTGCCAACATACTAACAAGATGAAGAACATGGAAACTGCTGATCACAGGCAAATGTTACCATGTCCAAAATACTACATTTTGAAGCAGCCAAATCAATTCAAAAGTCAGTTTGCAGTGAAGGGGTGATCCAGTGTTGTGATCCTAAAAGGAAAAAAACCAGCTTAAAACATTTTGAATCTCTGCTTATGCTCAAACCAGCTGACTATCCAACCACAAAAGTTTTTTTTTTTTTTTTTTTTTTTTTTTTTTTTAACTTTGAAGCCAACCAAAAAAAGACTGAAGAATGACCTTTTATTATTCTTCTTTGAGAATAATTTGGGGTTACTGGCATGCCAAACAACTTGAATTAACAGGTTAACACAATACAAAGAGGGTTAATAACATGCCAAACATATGAATATAATTAAAAAGAGAGTTACCCACCTATTCGACAAACCAACAGAATGAAAGATGGGTTTCTAGCCCACCAAACACATGAACAGAATACAGAGTGGTTTACCAGCCCACCAGTGAAACAAACAATGCAAAGTGGGTTGCCAGGCCACCAGTGAAACAAACAGAATGCAAAAGTGAGTTACCAGCCCACCAGTCAAACAGAATGCAAAGTGGGTTACCAGCCCACCAGTCAAGCAAACAGAATGCAAAGTGGGTCACCAGCCCACCAGTCAAACAAACAGAATGCAAAGTGGGTTACCAGCCCACCAGTCAAACAGAATGCAAAGTGGGTTACCAGTCCACCAGTCAAACAAACAGAATGCAAAGTGGGTCACCAGCCCACCAGTCAAACAGAATGCAAAGTGGGTTACCAGCCCACCAGTCAATCAAACAGAATGCAAGTGGGCTACCAGCCCACCAGTCAAACAGAAAGCTAAGTGGGCTACCAGCCCACCAGTCAAACAAACAGAATGCTAAGTGGGTTACCAGCCCACCAGTCAAACAGAATACAGAGTGGATTACCAGCCACCAGTCGAACAGAATGCCAAGTGGGTTACCAGCCCACCAGTCAAACAAACAATGCTAAGTGGGTTACCAGCCCACCAGTCAAACAAACAGAATGCTAAGTGGGGTTACCAGCCCACCAGAATACAGAGTAGATTACCAGCCCACCAGTCAAACAGAATGCAAAGTGGGTTACCAGCCCACCAGTCAAACAAACAGAATGCAAAGTGGGTTACCAGCCCACCAGTCAAACAAACAGAATGTTAAGTGGGTTACCAGCCCACCAGTCAAACAGACAGAATGTTAAGTGGGTTACCTACCCACCAGTCAAACAGAATGTTAAGTGGGTTACCTACCCACCAGTCAAACAAACAGAATGCTAAGTGGATCACCAGCCTACCAGTCAAAACAAACAGAATCCAAATGGGTTACCAGCCCACCAGTCAAACAGAATGCAAAGTGGGTTACCTACCCACCAGTCAAACAAACAGAATGCAAATGAAACATTTTTAATCTCTGCCTACGCTCCAGCCAACTGACTATCCAACAAGCAAACGATGAATTTTACTTTTGAAGCAAAAAAAAAAAAAAAAAAAAAGAAAATGACTGAAGACTGAACTTTTTATGATTCTTCTTTGAGATTAAATATGATGTTATTAGCATGCTAAACACTTGAACGAACAGGTTAATAGAGCACAAATAGGTTTAATAGCATGCAAAAAAAAAAAATGATGATTAGAAAAAAAGAGAGTTACTAACCTATTAGGGAAACGAAGAAAATGAAAAATGGGGTCTCTAACCCACCAAACAAAATGAACAAAATGCAAAGTGGTTTACAAGCCCACCACACAAAAACGAACAGAATGCAAAGTAGGTTACCAGCCCAACGGATAAACGAACAGAATACAAAGTAGGTTACCAGCCCAACGGAAACGAACAGAATACAAAGTAGGTTTCCAGCCCACCAGGGAAATGAACAGAATACAAAGTGGGTTAGCTGCCCACCATAGAAATTAACAGAATGCAATGTAGGTTACAGCACATCACACAAATAAACAGAATGCAAAGTAGGTTACTGGCCACCAGACAAATAAACAGTATGTAAAGTAGTAGTTAATGCCCACCAGACAAATAAACAGATACAAAGTAGGTTACTGTCCACCAGACAAATAAACAGAATGCAAAGTAGGTTACTGCCCACCAGACAAATAAACAGAATGCAAAGTAGGTTACTGCCCACCAGAGAAATAAACAGAATACAAAGTAGGTTACTGCCCACCAGGCAAATAAACAGTATGCAAAGTAGGTTACTAGTAAAGTGAGACGACTGCAGGCGGAAATCTAAACAAATCTTAAATAAATATCAGCAGCGAACCGCCCTGAGAAACGTGGACAAATGAGTCACAAGACAAAACACAACGCGTTTCGACCTCATAGGTCTTCTTCAGGTGAGACAAAAACGAATAAAGCAATCAAAGCTAAGTGAATTTTCGTTATTTTATTCGTTCTTGTCTCGCCTGAAGAAGACCTATGAGGTCGAGATGCGATGTGTTTTGTCTTGTGACTCGTTTGTCCATGTTTCTCTGGGCAGTTCTCTGACATTCATTTAAGATTTGTAAAGTAGGTTACTGCCCACCAGACAAATGAACAGTATGCAAAGTTGGTTACTGCCCATCAGACAAATGAACAGTATACAAAGTGGGTTACTGCCCATTAACAAATGAATAGAACACAAAGTGGGTTACCTGCCCACCAGACAAACAAACAGAATACAAAGTAGGTTACTGCCCATTAGACAAGTATACAAAACAAAGTAGGTTACTGCCCATCACACAAATACCAACAGTATGCAAAGTGGTTTACTGCCCATTTGACAAATGAACAGCATGCAAAATAGGTTACTGCCCACCAGACAAATGAACAGAATACAAAGTAGGTTACTGCCCATCAGACAAATGAACATAATGCAAAGTAGGTTACTGCCCACCAGACAAATGAACAGAATACTAAGTAGGTTATTGCCCACCAGACAAATGAACAGAATACGAAGTAGGTTAC
This sequence comes from Conus betulinus, assembly GCA_016801955.1. NCBI lineage: Eukaryota > Metazoa > Mollusca > Gastropoda > Neogastropoda > Conidae > Conus > Conus betulinus. The sequence goes on along the minus strand of JADBJO010000805.1, from coordinate 303,931 downwards.
TGCCCACCAGACAAATGAACAGAATACGAAGTAGGTTACTGCCCACCAGACAAATGAACAGAATATGAAGTAGGTTACAGCCCACCAGACAAATGAACAGAATACAAAGTAGGTTACTGCCTACCAGACAAATGAACAGAATACTAATTAGGTTACTGCCTACCAGGCAAAGAAACAGTATGGAAAGTAGGTTACTACTCATCAGACAAGCAGTATGCAAAGTGGGTTACTGCCCATTGGACAAATGAACAGTATACAAAGTGGATTACCTGCCCACCAGACAAATAAACAGAATACAAGGTAGGTTACTGCCCATTAGACAAATAAACACAACACAAAGTAGGTTACTGCCCATCAGACAAATAAACAGAACACAAAGTAGGTTACCACCCACCAGACAAATACCAACAGTATGCAAAGTGGGTTACTGCCCACCCGACAAATGAACATAATGCAAAGTAGGTTACTGCCCACCCGACAAATCAGCAGAATACAAAGTAGGTTACTGCCCACCCGACAAAATGAACATAATGCAAAGTAGGTTACTGCCCACCCAACAAATGAACATAATGCAAAGTAGGTTAATGCCCACCCAGCAAATGAACTTAATGCAAAGTAGGTTACTGCCCACCCGACAAATGAACAGAATGCAAAGTAGGTTTCTGCCCACCAGACAAATGAACAGAATGCAAAGTAGGTTGCTGCCCACCAGACAAATGAACAGAATGCAAAGTAGGTTACTGCCCACCAGACAAATGACCACAGTATGCAAAGTGGGTTACTGCCCACCCGACAAATGAACATAATGCAAAGTAGGTTACTGCCCACCAGACAAATGAACATAATGCAAAGTAGGTTACTGCCCACCAGACAAATGAACATAATGCAAAGTGGCCTACTGCCCACCAGACAAATGAACAGAATGCAAAGTAGGTTACTGCCCACCAGACAAATGAACAGTATGCAAAGTAGGCTACCAGCCCACCAGACGAATGAACAGAATGCATTGTAAGTTGTTAACCAACGAGAGAAATGAACAGAATGCACTGTAAGTCATTAGCCCACCGAGAAATGAACAGAATGCACTGTAAGTCATTAACCCACCAGAGAAATGGACAGAATGCACTGTAAGTCGTTAACCCACCAGAGAAATGAACGGAATGCAGAGGGGGTTACTAGGTCACAAACACAAACGCGAAGTGGGCTACTGTCAGTCCACCCAGTGAACGGGACGAACACTCTGGCAGGACATTCGTCGTTCTGTGCCTTTGTTTGTCCCAGTCGTTTGTTCTGTCCCTCGGCCTTTGCTGTCGTCCCGTCACTTTTGGCCCAGTGTCATTCTCAGGTTATACTTCAAAACTCGCCAGCACAATTAGCGCGCTTCACAGCAAAGCTCGGGTCTTCTTTTCTTCTGGCTGGTCACTTCTGTCT